>VUQS01054987.1:0-11175 GCA_015108495.1 Heterochromis multidens | reverse complement strand
GTTACCTTTAGTAGTCATTTAAACCTGTGTGTGTCAACTTGTGTGTATGTTATCATGCCAAAACTTCCAGGGTATGTAAACTTTTGATCAGGGTCATTTGGATAGTTTCTGTTGTCATTATGATTTAAAAAGGGCAAACACAATTGTTTGATAATAAATGGCTTCACCCAACCACTAACCATGAGTGAAAGAAAAGGTTTTTGTATTATCATTCATATTCTCTGAGAAATGGCCAAAGAAAATCACAAATTCTACCAGGGTATGTAAACTTATGAACACAACTGTATATAGAGAATAAGAATAATAAGAATATGAAAAACTTTTCCCCATATTTGGGAAATTCTTCTCTTATAGCAGTTGAATTAATAATAATAATAATAATAATAATAATAATAATAATAATAATAATAATAATAATAGCCTGTTGTCATGATGGATAATAATAATAACCTTATCTGTATGTGTGGTTATTTGTTTTCTTGTCCTCAAATCCCTACTAGATTACCAAGAATTAAGCAACCAAACTTCATACACAGATAAATCTCAGGCTCCTGAAGGTTCTAATCTATATCATAAATTAAGCACCTTGAGGTGACTATTATTGTGATTTGGCACTCTGTAAATAAAATTGAATTGAATATCAGATAATATGAAACCATCACGTTGCCTAGCAACCACCTAGCAATAGGCTAAAATCTCACCCCCAACTGGTGGTGGTAGATGGCTGCCCCCCCTGAGCCTAGTTCTGCTGGAGGTTTCTTCCTGTTAAAAGGGAATTTTTCCTTCCCATTGTCACCAAGTGCTTGCTCATAGGGGGTCGTTTGATTGTTGGGGTTTTTCTCTGTATTATTGTTGGGTTTTTACCTTACGATATAAAGCGCCTTGAGGTGACTTTTGTTGTGATTTGGCGCTATGTAAATAAAATTGAATTGAATTGAAATTGAATTGAATTGATATGTTTTCTATGTTCTATTATGAAGAAAATATGTGTTTATGAGATTTGAAAATCATTATATTCTGTTTTTATTCACATTTTACACAGCGTCCAACTTTTTTGTATAAATGTTTAGTTTGCCACTTTCAGCAAAAAATAAAAATAAAAACTAAAATATGTAAGAATTTCTTCTGATTTGTGTAAAATGAGTTAGACTGAGCTACTACTACTGCGATTATCAACTATACCCTCCTGATCCTTCATATGACCTTCAAGTTGTTGATTACCCTGACCTGTCAGTCACTAAAGAGGATTTAATTCTCACTTATACACAGAGTTTTGTAAAGTTACATTAGACTTTCTGAACTTTCTGTTCACTTTCATTAGAGTTGTCACTGACTGTTGTATCACTTTATATTTTACAGTGATGAGATTATCTGCTACTGAGGAAGTGAAGAAGAACCTGAGCAGCACCGTGGGAGGAAGCATCACTCTACCTGACTCGCTGCTGGAGAAAGGATTTCTGTTATATGGAGGAAAGAATATTGCTCAGGTGAATAAGGGGGAACCTGAAATATTTAAGGAAATTTACATGAACAGACTTCAGTGGAACAGAAACTCTGGACTCTTTACACTCACAGACCTGCAGAGGAATGACTCAGGGATTTATACTATTGACTCTATAAAAGGAAAAGTTTTCACAACATTTTATAAACTCACAGTGTACGGTAAGTCTCATTTTTATGGTGGTACAGATTTATATATTCTGTGTGTAATGTGACCTCAGCAGTCTGTATGTTGGTCATTA
Source organism: Heterochromis multidens (assembly GCA_015108495.1). Taxonomy (NCBI): domain Eukaryota; kingdom Metazoa; phylum Chordata; class Actinopteri; order Cichliformes; family Cichlidae; genus Heterochromis; species Heterochromis multidens. Next base: position 9,433 of record VUQS01054987.1, on the reverse strand, counting down.
ATTTGGTCATAATTTCTTAAATTTGAGGGGTGTGGTGGGGGTATTTCACAGTATTTTATGACCCCAAAAATGTCTCCTTTCAGTGGAATAATTAACCTTTGAATTAAACATTATCATCAACATGATAATTGAAAAGAAAAAAACAACTGAAGAGCACACAAGCTGTGGAAAATCTGGACTTGGGTTTGCAACATCCTGCAAGATAGAATCATTTCAAGATATAAAAATAATCAAAAGACATTTAAAATAAGCTTCTGTTCTATCAGTGGATACCAAAAACTAACACATACACCGGTCTGAAGAAAAGGACTCACTGCTTGTTAGATCCTGACTGATCGTTTGAACCAGCAAAAGAGGGATCACGGTGTAGTTTCCCAAACTTCAGTAACATCCACCATCACAGTGTAAGTTCAGTTAGATCCTCTGAGCACATGTCCAGAAAGTGATTTCCTGTATTTAAACTAATTTAAATTTAATTTTAATTAATTTAATTTAAAATAACTAAATGACTTGTTGGCCTATAATCTGTCAAACATACAGTATCTCTCATGAATGATATCAAGTAATTCTGAGCCAGAAAGAACATTCCTGTCAGAGGGTAAAGCTGCAATCAGTTTATATATCCTTTATTTATCCAGGTAAAAACTCTCACTGAGATTAAAAATGTCTTTTTTAAGAGAGATCAAGCTACGAGGGTATCAGAAATTGCTGTCTGCTTCGTCTGACCTAAAAGGAGAGCTTTTTCACTTTTACCTGCCTGAGTCTTAGTCAGGGCCAATTCTGCTTATTCTTACTTTCTGTCATATAAATCCTTTTCCTTTGTATTAAAATGGTCAGAGTTTGAAGAATGAGCTCAGTGTATGTACAGTAATCCCTGTGAGCCAAAGGCTCAGGCTGCAGACTGCTCTGAACACCGTCAAAGAGAGGGGATGTTCCTCATATGGTCATCTCAGACACACGACTGAGCGCAGACGGTTCAGACCTTCTGTTTGTGAGGGGCAGCCAATCAGAAGAATGTTGTCCTTAAAGGGGAGGAGCTAAACAGCTTGTTTCAGCCACAGTATGACCTGAGGGGCTGCACAGAGGCCCAGTATAAGAGAAATAAGGATTGTTTTGAACTGTGGATCATGCAAATCTACTCTAGTAGAGTCCAAGAGTGGAAATATGGAGGCAGAAATGAGTAGAATAAGCTCCCTTTTAAAGAAACAATAACCAACTCTACAAATGTACTGTTGACTTTTACTGGAATAAACATGAAAAGTAAGTCATTGGACCTGCAGGGGAAGAGTATTTCTAATTTGATTTATTTTGCCTAATTTTTGATCATTTGCTCTTCGTCACTCTGCAGACTCTGTACCAACTCCTGCAGTGAAGAAAGTGAGTGTGAGCTCTGAGAGCTGCTCCTTACTGTGTTCAGTGGACAAAGAGACCACACTGCTGTGGTTAAAAGACGAGAAGATACTGAACCAGAGCAGCTCTGCACTCTCTCTGCCTCTCACTGTGCACAAACAGGACTTCAGCTCCTCTTACAGATGTGTGGCTGCAAACCCTGCAGAGAATCAAACTCTTCCTGTCAATGTAAATGCAACCTGTGGAGAAAACGGCACACACAGCTCAGCTGATGGTGAACAAAGAAACTGTAAGATTATTTCTAACACTGGTTTTTACATGTGAAGACTTTTCCATTGGACTATATTGTTTACTGTGTTTTGGCGCTATATAAATAAAACTGAATTGAAATGAATTGAATTGAGAGGAAAGTTAGCTTCAACTTTTATATATATAAAAAAATCAAACAATATATGAACTTGAAATAAAACATGAAAATAAAATAATATACCAATGAAAATGTGACTGTTGAGTTTATTGAAAAAAGTGGACACCTGATCACAGGTCATACAAACACTGAACACATTTCTTCAAGTGTTCATGTGAAAGTGCAGGAATGTCAGTTTTGGCCTTATTAAAGTGTCGATCAGTCTCAGCTCGTAACTCTGGACCTGCAAAACCCTCTGAAGCCACATCGGTGTTAGTCTTTGTCCTTATGTGGAGTCCGTGTTGTGCTCGGAGCTGACTGTGATCAGTGGACTCTTTTTTAAGTCACAGTCAGGTAGTGATGCTCAGTGTTGATGCTGTGAGCTGAAGATGAGCGTCATGTCCATTGATATTTTTATGAGAAAGACATCCTGAGTCCTTCACAAAGAAATCAGTCCACAGCCTGTTAGAGGCAGCGAGAAGGGTCTCATTTTTAAATTTGTGTTCACACATCAGTAATAGTGTGTCATACATAAAGCACATTTAAGTATCAGTATTTAAGTACTACCAGAAAAAAGTACTAAATGCTGAATGTTTCCAGTGACTGATGTACAGTGATAAATAATCTGATTGTTACTGACAGCTGCATTAATGTGCAGAGCAAAGCTCACAGGTATAAAAAACATTTAACATATAGTGTCAAATGTGTGGTGGTTAATTCCTGACGCAGGCACTGCATGCCTTAAAAGGAAGGAAGGTTTTACTTCTAGTAAGAGTTAAAAACCATCCCTTCTTTTATTAATCACAACTGTTTGCAGTTTCAGGAATTAACTATAAAAAAAATGATGAAAAACTACCAGAACTGCTTTGATCACATATTAAACTGAACTACCACCGAGCTACTTCAAAATGTAACTAAACTACATTATGAGAAAAGAAAACCTGATGACTGCAGCTCCAATACAAACTGTAGATCTGCTGCTGCACAGGATCAGCTCTGATCGATGGAAGAGAAACCTGACAGAAAGTAAATCTTTAAATAAATTCCCAAGTTCTTAAGTCTATGAATAAAAAAAACTTGAGTAAAAAAAGAAGAATTTGCTTTAGAGGTATGTCTGATATCAGAATATATTACAATTTTTTTCCTGCATCAGGACAGAATTGAAATGACTAATAAAAATATGAGTTTCTTTAATATTGCAGAAAGAGCATCAGAAATCGAGCTGTACATTGATTTCAATAAACAGTCATGAAAAGTGGGATTTCTGTCAGTAAGCATCGCCATAAACTGCTGTGGACGTGCAGGTAACATGGATCACAGCAGCACTGAAAACCTTGAGGAACTGCTGAGTATTAATGTGGAATTTTAAATTTTACTAAATGAACTTTGTGTTGTATTTTCTCATACAACAAGACACCTTTTACAAGCGGAGGAGGAGGAGCTCTGCTGGTCCTTAGAAAGAACTCAGGTGGTGCTGCTGCAGCTCATCAGGTTTAGCAGGTAACCCACATACTGCAGGCTAGAGGCTTTGCTACAGAGGCTTGGGTCTGAGTCCAGCCCAGATCATTTCCCCTCACTCTCTCTCTACTTTCTGCACCATCCTGTCTAATAAAAACTCAAATTCCCAAAATACATCTTTAAAAAGAAAGAAATCAGTTTAAGGCACTTTTGCATTAGCATCTTTTCAGAACTGGAAACTAAATTTATCTTTTATGGATATTTATTGGGCATCCACTCTCATATGTCTAAGTTTGTCTTCTTTCTTAGAGCTGTAATCAGTGGAAACATCACTATGATTGCAGGAAGAGGAAAGAAAGGAAGATTTTAGTGCAACAAGACTCTTTGTTCATGTCTAATTCAACACTTTCTGTTCCATTGTTCCAGCATGTGATCATCACTCCACAGATTTCTGCTTCACATTAAGCCGAGCTCTTTGCACAGGTACGGATCGTTGGTATAAAAGACGCTGATCATTTTTGAACTTGCTTCTGCTCCTTTCTTTCGCACCGTGTCGATCAGGTCTCGTGCTTTGTCGGCTCTCGGTTTGGCTCTGGTTGCTTCGCCCTCAGCATCAGTTAGTACAGTGAAGTGCTGCAGCTCATCTAGCAGCTTGTTCAGAACCGGATCCGACACTTTATCGATGAAGTTTGTCCGAGCTCGTCGTAGCTTCTCTGCTGAGGTGTTGTTCCCCATCTGAGAAGGACTTCCACCTGGAGAATCATGTGAGGATGAAGCTGACAAAAGAAATTTTGACATTTCAGAGCAACATTTCTACAAATCACAGTCTGACTGTGGTAGCTCACCCATTCTTACCAAGAAAGCAAACCTTCCAAAACTGGTGGTGAATGTAAAGTTTTCTTTTTATGAAGACTGTGTGATTTTCTGTAATACTTTAAAAATGCAGTTTTTAGAAAGGAGAAAACATTTGTTAAGGATTATTTTCAGCAGTAATGATTAAAATTATTCATATTTGGTGATCTAATGAGAGTTTTGACTGCAACTGAATGCTGTGTGTGGAAGGAGTCAAAATGAAAACTACTTTGTGTGTAGCGATGAGCTCCCTGTCAGAAGCACTGGGAGATCTTATGGCGGCCCAGGCCGTTTCATTCCTGTGGGATAACTGGGATAACCCTGTTTAGTCCTTCTGGGCCACAAGCGACACACTGGGTTATGGTATTAATGAGATGAGGTCTGTTGCTTTAAGTAATCATTTTTCAAAAACTTTTCAAAAAGCCAAATACTTTTTAACCCAACTGACTAGGTTTTAGTGCCTACACCAAAGCAGCAAATGAAAACCAAACTAAACTCTGAGTGAAAAAAAGCGAAGCCACGTGAAAAACACAAAGGTCCAAACATGATGTGAACTACGGTCTCATGGCTGACACTCCTTTAACTAACTGCCTAAGGTAGACTCTGTAGGTCTGTTAAACTGGACCTTAATCTAGTGGATGCAACACAGCACTGACACGAATAGACATCATGTGTGTAACACTGAGATGGAGGTTCATCTGACAAAAAACGTTTTTTGATGCCCCAGGATGGAAACGTATCGGATGGGCTGAAAGTTGTTTGGTGAACAGAATCATCCTGACCAGCAAGAAATCAGTAGATGGACTTCTGAAATCCACACATCTGGTGCACTGTTCTCATTACTGCAGTGTCCCCAAAGTGCACACACCATAGACTGACAAAGAACAGAATGACTGCATATTTTTCTACACTTGTATGTGTTTTGATGAGTTATTACTCGTGAGTTTGGACTGTGTACACCCAAACACACAGTATAACCTCAGTATTCAAATTGTTTCATAATCTGTAATCTGGAAAACTTTCCTCATAAATTTATTTAGTGGCCAAATTTATGACCTGAACACACAGGGATAGTGTATGAAAATTAGCTCGTCTGTGTTGCATGGAGTCAGCCCAGCCTAAATTACTGACTCAGTTTGCCTCTGATCGTGTGTTCATGGTGATATCAGACAGTGTTAATCCATTTTCAGCCACATAACTTACTTTTATTTATTTATTTTTACTTTACATGTATTTAACAAGGAGGACGAGGATTTGAGAGATTTAAAATATGAAATTGATCCACTCTGTTTCTTTTTTTATGTGCAGGTTGGTCCTCCTCCAGGTTTCAGAGCCCTGAGTGTAGCACACACTCAGCAAAAAATTAGGGTGTCCACCCAGAGGTTATGTTTCCATCGCTGCTTATCAATAAATACCTGCACCTTACACCCCTCCCACAGTAACCTAATCCTTACCAGGCAGACGAAGGTCATGCTCCCAGACTCGTGTCTCTTCCGGATCTTGCACCATCAGCATCACTTCCTCTGTGCTCGTCGTCAGAATGATCTCAAAGGTTGGGTGGTAATTTGGTCCATAGTTTTCAAAAAACTCTGCACGCTGAAATGAAATGGAAATATGCCATTTTTAAAAAAAAATCTTGTGGATTAAATGGTTGCAGAAGCTGTGACTGATACTCACCGCAGGCTGTATTTTAAAGTCCTGTGGGGCGCTGTTGAGACTGTACTTCTGGCCTTTGTGGAAATAACAGAAGGACGGTGCTTCGATGTACTCTGAAGTAGTATGCTGTGCTTTTACCTTTAAAGATGCCAGAACATTTTGTTAGAGCATTAATTGTAAATATAAAAAAATATATATATGAATGTTTTCTGTTTCAGAGCCTTCATGCTAAACAGATACTGTTCAGTATTTTTCTGATGACGAGAATCAGACTTTTATTCATTTAGAAGCCACTTAATGATTAAAACATACGTCATGCAGAGGGACGTTTCCTGGTAGCAGCATCACACTGAGGATGAGGCGTGGCCTGTTTCTCAGGAACAGCAGGACTTGGCCACGAACGGGTTTCGTCATGTAATTGAAAAACCGCTTGATGAGATCCCAAACAATGCCAAACGCAGAGAGGTGAGGGATGTCCACGACCACGTGAGTTTCAGTGATCTCCAGAGGCTGTATGATGCTCATGCCATCATCCGTGATGTGGACAACAGAGACGCTGTCAGAGACCAGTGCTGTGAAAACACACAATTTCATTCACTGCATCACCCCCATATTAAATTTTCCTAGAGAGCAAATTAAAAAAAAAAAGTCTTCTGTAGGTTTAATTATCAGTCAGGCTGTTCAATGGTGTCCTTACCAGGCTCAGGTTCACAGTGTGGGAGGTGCAGCTGACGAATAGAGTCCTGAGGACACTCAATGCCGAACAGCGGGCCTCCGGCCACCTTGTGTGCTGGCTGGAGAACCAGAGGATCCCAGATCAGAGTCTTGTATGTGACCTCGCTCTCATGAGTCACATCGAAGACCAGACCAGTCAAAGAACACTGGAACAATCCTGGACCAGGGAACCTGAACCTGAACAACACAGAATGGTTCAATATGGGGCTTATTTTTGTACTTCAGTTTCATTCAGTTTAATTTTGTTTATATAGGGCCAATTCACAAAAACACTTGTCACCATGTGCTTTATATTGCAAGGTAAAAAGACCTCTGACAGAACTAGCTCAGGGAGGTGCAGCTATCTCCTGTGACTGTTTGGAGATCAGACAAGGTTGGGTGTGCTCATGGTGGTATGGATGTGAGTAAAATGCTTCCTATTAGTTATTATTAACCTGGGAATAAGAGGACATTTTCAGTATTCAGATAGGGATTGACAGGGGTTGAAAATTGACAGTAATGCACCTAGAAGCTGCCAGCCACCATTAAACAACACAAACAGAAGAATGCAGCACTAAGTACCAGGTGTCTGATCAGTAAAGCGTGTATGGTGTGGTTAGATTAGATATGATCAACACATCTGGCTTCTCCAATCAGAGTAACAAATCACAACAAAAGCAAGCAAACCTGCGTCTTTACTATGATAACGAGTAGATACACCTACCACCACATATGGATGAGACTAATAAACCTCGACTTTGCACAAACGACAATGCAACAACACAACTCATTAGTGTTTCCTGTTTCAGCTGTTAATTGGCTCTCTGAGGGCAGGGCCAGGACATCGTTGGTAACTAAGTGGTAAACCATAAAGTCTAAAGTAAAATTACTAATTTTGACAAACAGGTCTGGTGGCAAGGTAAAGCTCCAAAAATATATTATATATAATAAACACTGAAAGTGACATTGGACCGTGACCACAGCAGTACATTGCTTGGCTTCCAATACTCCACTGGCACTCCTTTTTTCTTTTCCAAACTAAGGGCACGGAGACCACCATCTACTGTCTGTCATACAGTGAATCTGAACGCACTTTAAGACAATCACACTCAACCAATCACGCATTTTGTTCTGCTTTATTAAAATGTTGTTCATGCTTTTCTTTGTGTACACTCTGTGTGTGAAGATGACATGAAATTACAGTGTTTAGAATGGTAACCATCAAAGCTTGCATGTCTTACCTGTATGAAATGCCTATTCTTTCTCTTCTCATCTCAGGTGTGAAGCTTGATCGAACCTAAAAATCCAGAAAGGCCAAATAAAATATTTTTTCCAGTCACACAAACTTGTATTGTGGTGCCACGAGACCCAGAAATACTCACAGTTTCCATTTTCAGCTTCACCACACTGGGCAGGGTCAAAGAGGATCCTAAACGAACAGTGAATGCTGGGTAGAGAGGCTCAGTGAAAGTGGTGTGGAAGGTATGAATGAGAGTTTTTGTGTCACCAGACACACAATAAAAGGACAAAGTGCCGGCTGGCCAGTCCAGAAACAGTCCCAGTCTCTTGAGTCTCGTCGGGAATGCTTGGACGTCAATGTGTGGGACCGGTATAAAAGTTTCCTTAAGCCTGTGTCGGAAGGAAAAACCATCTGATGAGGTGATACTGAAACACCAGCTCTTGTCCCTCCGGTCAATTTCTGTGTCCCAGTGTCCCTTCCTCGGCAGGCTCTTATATGCAACACCAATATTCACAAATGCTTCCCACTCCACTTCCCAGTAGCAGCGCCCACTCAGACCCTCTCTACACAGCACCTGACTCGTTTGGTCAAATCTCTCTGGATGATCAGGATAGGACTGCTTTTCCTGAGTGTAGCTCACTTTCCTGTAGCATTCAGACAGGAGCAGGTTTTCATTCACAGTGTTGGGGTCAAATGTAAGATCACAGGCATCTATGAAAGAAAAGGAACCAGTTAAGTTTCAGTTTAGTCCATTTTACAGAGAAGAAACTCTGTGGCTCTTACACTTGTTCAGAAGCTGTGGGTTGACCCAGTGCTCTTCATTGTGGTCCACACTGTGGCAGAAGAGCAGAAAAGGCAGAAAGTACTCTCAGCTTTGGAGCAATAGAAAGGGCCATTAAATATTAATGAATAAGCATGAACGTGTGCATATGATCTGAGATACACAGACACAAAAAGTTTGCCTTCAGTTAATAAAACTGCTTCACAGACAGACAGAAAAGCACTTAGTTCTTCAGAGACACAATCCACTCTGGTTTGTGTCTTTGTGGATCCAAAGCATTGAAAAACTACATAAATAAATAATAAATAAATGAAAGAAGACCAAGGAGTGCTGTCATAGACTTCACTCCACAGTCTCATGACATTAATGGCTCTGAACATTTATGGGGGAACATAAATATTGTGAAAGCCAAACATTCCCGATGTGGTAAGAATATCTCTGCAACATTTTCAGCTTTAGACTCCTCTCGAGTATATTTTTCAAATAAAGTTCTCAAATCTCACTTTGACCTGCTGATGGGGACAAAGGGACTCGCTACCATTTCCTCACTTGTTACTACATTTTCTCATACACAGAGTCCAATTTCATTGAGTTTGACTTCACTTTAACTTCAGAGTTGTGGAGGTTCTAGTGACTGAAGTCAGGTCACGTTACACTGTGGTACAAATTTAAAAAGAAAAAAAAAATCTGACAGTTCTGTGTAAAATCAGACAGCTCAGCCCATGGGTATGGATGAATCCTTGGGGATTCAAAATTCAGTTGGAAATTTACACTATATCTACGTTGCAACCGCAAACTCACAAATGTCAGCAAATTCCTGGAGGGAGATTGCTGAAACTATTGGAATGGACGTGAGAGAATGTACAAAGAAGTGGAAAAACTAGAGGGACAAATGTGTACCCCCCCGAAAAAAAAAAAAAAAAAAAAAAAAAAAAAAAAAAAAAAAAAAAAAAAAAAACAACATAAAATAAAAAAA
>VUQS01054986.1:0-14007 GCA_015108495.1 Heterochromis multidens | reverse complement strand
TATATTTTTAAAAAAAAAAAAATTTGGAAAAAAAAACTTAAAAATTTATTAAAAAAAAAAAAAAAAACATAATAAAATTCACAGCTTTGCATTAAAACAAATTTAAAGGAAGGAACACACATATTTACAGAAAAAAATCACTTACAAACTTCTCGTTTGTAAGTGATTTTTTTTTGTTATTCTCCTTTTATTATGAAATCGGCGACGAAACTTTAACCCGGAAGCAGTGGAGTGTTATTATGCTAATGATGTGTCATCAGGACTGAGGGTTGGAAGTTTAGGGGAAAATAGGAGCGGCAGACAGTTATTCGTACTTGTTTAGGGGATAGTTTAGGACATTTAGGAAATCTTTCCTTTGTGAAAAGGCTGTCATAAAGTTGTCGTGACAGCAGAAGCGTAAAACGGCCGCTCTTCTTCCACAGCTGGACTGTTAGCAGTGAGGCTAACAGGCTGTTTCTCATCCTCTCGGGTCTGGACGGGACGGGACAGGGATGTCCTGCAGCTTGTTTGAGTTCTGCCGGCTTCAGGAGTTCAGAACGGTCCGGGACTTCTTGTTTCGGAACCAGAAAACCGAGCCGGTCGAGGAGAAGAGTCAAGCAGGTAACGTCACAGGAGGAGGATGGAGGTCTGCAGCTTCAAACTAAAGTGATAGTGGCTCAGATAGCAGCTCACAGCGACCTCAGGACGGTATAGTGGTTTAGAAAGGCGGCTGAAGTATGCATAACTAGTTGGGAAATACTTTTTGTTGATGTTACAACTGAAGAAATGAAATGGTCCGCAGTCTTAATGTGGCTGTTTTTCGTCCAGAATCGAAGCTGCTTGTAGCTATTTGCAGGTGGATCATTGTGTGCTTGTATTCAGGCCTGGACTCTTATTGCACAAGGCAGCAGGGGGCGGCTCCTCCATGCAAAAAGAAGTCTGAGAAAATGAGCCTATTGCTCACTTGACCTATGACCTCAGTAAACACTGTCCTGATGTGTTTGTAGGTTAAGTTGCTAGTTTTAAGTTTGTAAATTTTGGTGCCATTATAATAAAAACAGACCATAAGGCAGGATGTGATTTATGGTGGGCCTGCCTTGTGATTGACAAGTTGCTACCATATGAGAGTCCCTCAGTTGATGAAACCTTTTATAATAAGGCATCATCAGGGTCTGATGGACTTTCTGACTATACTGAAGATGTATGTGGTGAAGTCACTAGGTGTAAGTCACAGTATAGAACATGTTGTGGGGCTATGACTATAACATCAAGTTTAAGGGAGATTGAGCAGTGTATGTGGGCTTAACAACAACCTCCTGTCTTTATGGAGAAACACTGAAGTTCAACATACTGTTTAAAGGCTCACAGCCTTTGCTGTTTTGTATCGATAATCTCTTTAGATCAAACAAACCAACTCTGATGTCAATTTGATCAGTTTTGTAGGAGCAGTTTTTTAAACTGTTGGAACAGCTGAGAATAGGGGAAAAATTTTGCCTTGTTGCAGCAAGTTTTCAAAACGGTGGACTTCCCGTTGAGTTTAGGGTATGACCCCAAAAGGCTTTTTTGTACGTCTTGGGATGTTATATGTGGATACCGAATGTGTCGTGAAATATCATGCGACGGCCACTTACTAGTACCATTTCATTGGAGCTGAAAGAGTTTGGACTGTTTAACTGTCAGCAGTGCTTCAGTGTTTGTTAATTAGAGCTTAATGTGACTGTGCATTTGCAGAGACACTAGTTTATGGATTTGGATGTAGATTTTACCGGGGGGGTGTATTTTGGAGTCAATTTGGGTCTGTATCCAGTATTTTTTGGAAAAATTCTTGACTATTGTGAGGACGAGCAAAATTAAACACTTGGCATCATATCTTCACAAGTGATATCAAATTCAAGAAGAAAACAAAATCCTCTTGGATGTTCTCAAGAATCTGGATACAGATATCTTTATGTATACAGGGACTCAGTTCAAGCATGGTGTGAAGGTTAGAGCTCCATCTGTCCTTTGTAGCACTGGAAGAGGAGGATGAGAAATCTGCAGGTCCTATTTGCTACGAGTCATCACACATGAGGCACCTGAACGCGTCACTGCAGGATGCTTGACAGATAGAAAGGGTGCCTGGATGTGTTGCATTCGTGCGTCGTTTCATACTGATGCCTGCAGTCACACACACACTGTCATGTCAGGATTTCCTCCTGGATGCTGAGCTTTGCTCTGTCACTATAGTTCCCTTTGGCACAGAGCTTCTGACAGCTCAACTTGCTGTCGCAGTTATGTAGCTATTTGACTTTAGCACCCCTTCTTTACAGTTCAGTCAACTTTACAGCAGAACTAAACATGTTTACAGCCTGCTGCAAATAACAGGTTTGGTCTCTCTAGCTAATTCCCCCTTCATAACAATGGTACAAGGGGTGAATATTTGTACAGCTCACCTGTTTAAATTGTGTTAAAGCTTAAAGTTTGCCTCTTTGACAGGTGGATGCCGATACAGGCAGCTGTAGCTGCTAGCTGCCTGCTAGGCTTCACCTCAGCTAACTGGAATCACTAAACTTTAGTGTGTTTGTGCTGTTGGTGCTCAGTTATCTGAGAAATAATGTGGCTTGCTGTGCAGTTAATTGTGCAAACAGACTATCCAAGAAATATGCACTCCAGCTCAGATTCTAGTACTTTATTTGAATGGCACTTGGTATTAATTTGCAGGTATCTGTGAATGCAGCTTGCTAAACAAGCTAGCTGGTGTTGGCTGATAACTTAGCATTCCACCGTCTAGCTTAAAAAAACCAAGACATGTTTTGGGTCTTTAAAATTTAGAGTCCAAAACCAGTGGGTGATGTCTTAGTCACTGCATCCATGTTTTCTATACATGCTGTACTAACCACTGTACAAGCTCCACAGTCTGCCCGACTTCACAAACCTGAACTATTTTTAAACTGTTTTTCTTCTGTTTCTCACTCAGAAGATAATGAGCTGTCGTGGGACACCTCTGACTGGGAGTCGTCCTGGGATAATGGCAATAATAAAGAGGAGAAATCCACCTCTGATATAAAGGTTTGTCTGTTTCTGGAATGACACGTTATTGGTTAAGTTCATGCCTAATGTCCTTTTTCTAAAAGAATTTAGAATGAGCATAAAATTAATTTATATAAGTAGATCCTACATATTAATGTTGCAAAATTGATGCAAGACACCAGATAAAAAGGCCACTGTCATCAGTGAGTAATAACAAAGGTGATAATTCTATGCATCTCTGCTTCTTTTATCTACTCTTAGATTATTATTAAAGGAGCTTTGGGTAACCTCAGAGAACTGTAGTTACTAATGACATTCAAAATAGGGATGAGACCTACGCAAAGTGTCCTGTACTGTTATGTTGCAGCACTATGTGTCTTACATGTTGTATAACGACTAAGAGACCAGTGTACATGCCACTCCCAAAAGCAAATGTTAGTTATACGGCTTTGTTTTATGCCATTACATGATTCACTGATAGATAAAATCAGTACTCTGATATTATACATAAGTTAGTCCCTTATGTATAGTGGAAGACATCTTATCATCTGGCCCATGATAAGATAAAACTTAAAATGGGCCACCTTAACTGGTGAAAGAATTTTTCTCCTGACAGTTAAATTTCCATTTGGCCAGAAAGGTTTTATCAAATTTTTTTGTCCATGTGTGGAGTTTGAGCTAGACGTCCCATGATGCACTGAGAATTTATTCTCCACTCCCCTCTTTTCACTCCCCATGTATTTATACATCATTTAGGGTCTCCTCTCCTTTTTTCTCTTCTCTTGTCCCTCCCTGAGCCTGGTTTTGCTGGAGATATCTTCCTGTTAAAAGGGTGTGTTTTTCTGCTTACTGCCGCCAAGTGCTGCTTATGGGGGATCAACTGATTGTTGGGGTGTTCCCTTTGATATTGGAGGGCCTTCACCTTACAATGTAAAGCACTTTGAGGTGGCTGTTGTTGTGAATTGACGCTATATAAATTAAATTGAGCTGAATTATATTGAATTAAACTGACACTGTGTTGTGCTGGGAGCCAGTTGTTTGTTGACAGTAGTTATTAGTGAACTCAATTTCTAAGCTAATGTTGCCTAGTGTTGCTCACTGTTGATGCTGGGAGTGAAAGAAAGGCACTCGGGAGCAGAGACATCCTTTGGATTTTAACAAAAAATTTGTCCTGAGTCCTTCTCATTGAAATCAATCCACAGGCTGTTAGAGGCAAATGAGAGTTGAGGAAGGTCTCATTTTAGACTACAGTGTGTTTAGACATTGGCAAAAAACAAAAGCATTTAATAATTTTAAAAAGTTACCTAGTGTACATTTAAATAAACTAATATCAAACTGCTCATGAAAAACAAGCCAAAGTGTCATTGATTGTGACATAGTTAGGATAAATGCTCATATTATTGTTAAAATATTATATAATATTCGAATATTAGAGTTCAGTGAGCTAAAGGTGGTATAGCTCTGAATGTCCTCTTTGCTCTGCAGGTGGAGGAAGATGCTGGCTTGCATGGTGAACCGTGGCTGCAGGACTGTGTCGTGTCCCTGTCACCCTGCTCTGACCTGCTGGTGGTGGCCCGTGAACACAAGGCAGCTTTTCTCTCAGGTCAGATTCATAGACATACACACCCTGATCTGTGACTCAGGAGTTTTCTTTTATAGCACTTGTTTCATGTCTCACTATGGGAACACCTCCTGTATGACCTCAGAAGCTCAGATACCATTACGCCAGCCCCTATAGGCTGTCTCAGCGACCGTCATGTCAGGAGGAGCTAGGGCCCTCCTGTTTAATATGATGACATAATGTCAGATGTCATTCAAAAACCTCTTCTCTTTTTTTCACAGAATCTGTTGACAACTGTCCTATTGGGTGCTAAGATAAACTGTCAACAAATACGAGCAGCAGGTAGCAATACCCCTTACCACTGACAGAGTCGTGTCTGATAACACTAATAGTCGCCAGTGCCTCCAGCTTGTCAAACTTGCTGGCTAGTGAGTTGACATTTCCCATTAGAAAGGAGAAACGACTTGTAACTCTACCTGCTAGCCTTTAGCTCAGCTCCTGCTCTGCAGCCTCGGAACAGCTTCCTCACCTCCGGCAGTATCAGCTGTCTGACCCCATATCTGGTTCATTGCAGATCCAGAAGGTCATCCCTCATGTACACTACTTTACCCAAAGTTCTGCACATCACGATGAAACGCTTACCACTCAGGGGAAAAAACATCTGAGAACTACACACTCTTGGATCCATGGGCTGCACAGCAGCTGCATAGTGGCATTGGTCTCTGCCACTACACAAAGACCTACTGTCTCATGCACAGAGGAAACTATTCCACCCTCACCCAGAGAGGCTAGCTCTATGTGTCTAGCTCCTGAGTGGTTCAACCTGAGCACAGCTGGTCTCCCTCATAGTGTTACTGACACTATTGAGTGTGCTAGAGCGTGGTCTACCAGGACGCTGTATGAGGACAAGTGGCATATGTTTGAATACTGGTGCTTAGAATCACAGGCCATCGCATTTCAGTGCTCTGTGGCAGTGATTCAGTCATTTTTTTCTGACCCTGATTGAAAAGGGTAAAGCCTTCTCAGCCATCAAGGTGTATTTGGCAGTAATTTCAGCCTGCCATATTGGTTTTTTAGGCAAAGGCCGTAGCCCAGCATTCCCTGGTATACCATTTCATTAAGGGTGTGCGCTGTAAGTTACCCACATCTAGGCCACTGGCTCCATTGTGGGACCTTCCCACAGTATTAACTGCCTTTTCCTGTTCCCCATTTGAACCCCTGGAATAGGTTGAGTTAAAAATGCTGTCCTTGAAGACAGCCCTATTGTTTGCTTTACCCTTGGATAAGCATGTAGTGAGATCAATGCTTTCTCAGCAGCTGCATGCTGGGCCTTGCCCGACACATTTGCTAAGTTTTACAGGTTAGATGTTACAGTGCCTAACCTGGTGCATTCAGCTCCCAGTGCAGGTTCTTTCCAGGTGGAAGCTGGGGACAGTTGTCTTCTTAACCGGCATGTTTGACAATCTGGGAGTCAGAATTTCTCTCACAGTGAGACACAAAATGATTGCTATGAAAGAGAATTTAAGGTCATGGATATATATCTCCATTTCTCTGATTAGCATAAGTGAATGTCTCACCAGACCACCCTCCTTGCTATAGAAGTGAGGAAGAGGTGAGCTTGTTTTGAATGACATCTGACGCTATGTCAGCCTCGCTGATGAGCATCGCTGAGGCAGCCTATAGGGGCTCTCATAAATTAAGTTTTATATTTCTGTTAATGTTTTAAGTTTTTTTTTGTTTGTTTTTTTTACCATGGTACCATGCTGATTGGCATCCAGTTGCAGTAGCTCCTGTGTGTTTTTATGTTTTTTGCTATTTTCTTATTGCTTTACACACCTGTCTTCTTGCTTGTGGTGGTTTATTTTTGGAAGTGGAGAACCGAATTAAGGAGCTTCCCAACTTTGGGGTGAATAAAGTATACCTTATCTCATTTTATTCTTACAGCTAAATGGCGCACAGATGACAGCGGCAGAGAAGAGATGACTCTAGCAGTATCTTGGACTGGAACTCTTAGCACTGAGGAAGGGTGAGAGAAAATTATGCTGACATAAAGACAATGAATGTATCTGAAAAGGGTTGATAATGGATAACAGGGATGCTCCTAGTGACTAATTATCCAAGTGATTAAATGGAGGCTAGAAATTTTTTTTTGTACCAGGCTGTTAACATGGATATATCTGCTGTAAAGTTGAACATTTTAACGTGAAAGTTTATCGGAATTGACTCACTTTTGGAGCCAGTCTAAAGTGGCCATTAGAGGAACTGCAGTTTTTGGCTCTGCATCGTTGGCCTCATTTTTCAGACCTGCTTGGTTGCTGTTTCATGAGAACAAATGATATAGGAAGTTGATAGTTTATCGGAAGACAAAAGGCAAGTAATAAATTAAAAATTAGGATAATAATAGCTGGATTATATATAAAACACATGTAAGAAAATATATGACTGTGTGTTTGTTTTCTATTTTTTCAGAGAGTGTGTGAGCAGTACCATCTGTATTCCCTTGGCAAGTCAAAAGAGGTGAGATTTTATTTATGTGTGAACTAAATAAGGGGAAGTGCTTGTGTATATCTTTAATATGTCTTAATATATTTTTTAGGAGCTCTACCGGGCGTCCTGACTGGACATGTGTAGTCGTGGGTTTCACATCTGGTTATGTCCGCTTCTACACTGAGGTACTTCATTCATCGTTAACTTCTTCAGTTCGTGAGCACATTTGAAAGAATTTTTCAAAGAATAATTCTTCTAATTATATACAACAAAATGTGATGTGACATTGATTAAGGCTGAAAAAAACAGTCCTAAAAATGGTGATGCACGATATAAAGCTCGATATTTTCTATGAAAACAGCATGTTAGATGGAACACGCTCTTTTGATTTCCTAGGTCACAAAAGCATTTTAAAAGTATTTTGTTCATCTGTAAGGAGCTGCTGCAGTTTTCAGGAAAGCTATTAAATAATTTCCAGCCTTTTTTCCTAATGTGTAAAATAAAGTGTTCACTTTATTATTTAGAGTTCACTGGGTAAACTGTGCTCACTCAGTTGGGAATTGTTGAGTTTCTTTGAGGTTTTGATCCACAGTTGGGGCCAGATGAATGTTTTCCTCCACCCCTCTTTTGGCATTAAAAAGAGTTATTTTTGTGGCTAACCTTACTGCACATGTATTTACAGAGTTTCCCCTGAAAGGAGAATATTTAAATGAGTCACACAAATTGATTGTGATTTATTAATGATTGCAGCAGGTAATTTAATGAGTGCCATTATTTAATGCCATATTGGCAGGAGTGGATGGCTTAAAACTGAGTACTCACTCTGAGATGTGTAGAGCGGAGCCCCACATATTTTGGGACCACAATAGTACTGTTATTTTAATGTTATGGAGCAGAACTTAACTGAACTTACTTGTGGTGCATCAGAGTAGAATCCCAACACAAAATGCATAAGGATAAGGAAGCTCTGCATGAATGTGTGTCAGTAATACTGGAACAGCTCTACTATATTAATAAAATATAGCCTATTTGAAGGGAGGGAGGAAAGCCGGTCAAAGTGCTGACCTTCAGACTTATACAAGTATCATAGCTCTATCGTGAAGATACAGGAAAATCTGACAGGATAAAACTGTTATTAATGTTTAGATGTGTGCAATATTCTTTCAGTTGCAGCCTGGTGTTTAAAGGTCTGAGAGTAAATCAGTGATATTTGTTGTCTGTTACCTTGCATGTAATTTCAGCATTTAGTTAAGTTATGCCTTCAAATTTCCAGTGGTCCTTCTTTGTTGGCGCAGCACTGTTTCTCCCTCCATGCAGAGCAGGGCTCCTCAAATCAGAGCACAGTGAGAGTTACAAACACGGGCACAACTTTACTTAAAAAAAAAACTCTTTATGTAACGCAACATCAATCTATATTGATAAAAATCATATATGGGCTAATTCACTGTTGAAATTACGTAGATGTATTTTTAAATATTGATGTTTCACCCAGCTCTAACTATCGATTATGTCCCATCAGAGCGGCGTTCTGCTCCTTGCCCAGCTGCTGCAGGAGGACCCAGTACTGAGGCTCAAGTGCCGCACTTATGAGATCCCTCGCCATCCTGGAGTCACTGAGCAGGTAGTGCACACCTAAGCCACACTTCAAATTCAGAAGTGTGTGTGAGGATTAAATTCAGATTCAAAGGGACAGTCTGTTTTAATTGTGTGATTATTACTGAGTAAGGAGATTATAATCTTGATCTGTGAATTAATTTTGATTGTTGATGTTTTCTGTCTGCAGCACGAGGAGCTGAGCATCCTTTACCCTGTTGCTCTGGTTACTATAGATGGTTTCAGCCTCTTTCAGTCTCTGCGAGCCTGCAGGAACCAGGTGGCCAGAGGTACTGCTGCTTCTGTGTCTTTGTGGGAAGAAAGTTCAGTGTTTTCCACATATTTAGTTTCTGTTTGTGGCAGCAGTATGTGTGCACACAAAAGTAGGCGCATCCATGCTTTTTCTAAGTAAATTTTTAATTAATACAGTATATAGGATGCCCCTCTTCAAGTACTTTGTGGCAAATGAATAACTGAACAGTGTATTCAGCTCACCCTTTTGTGATACTCTCATCCAAAGTCAGATAGACTCCAACTTTACCATCTTGGACTGCAGCTGGTAGTCTTTTTTTCTGCTCTCCAGTTTCTACAAGGTGGTTCTCCAGGTTCTGGTCAGTGAACCTCCAGCTCACAAAGTATCTCCAGAGATGAAGAAAGATTACCAATCCTAGCTGCAGTGGCGTTTGCCCAGTCATGGGATGAGAGATCCACTTTAGAAAGGCAGCAAAATGATATCGAGGGATGGGCCAGGGCTAGCTGGTTAGCAGTGACTGAGCTTTCAAAAAGAGATAGATAAACATGCAAAAGTGAGTCCCCAAATATATATAGGTCCTGTTAATATAATCTAAGTAGCCCGCCAAAGTAAAGTCTATGTGGGAGATTATATTAACACTGATTAACATATATTAACACTGAGCCTTATAGTATATATGTTATTATATGTTCAAACTTTGCATTGTTTCCCAAAAACATTGATGTTACAGGTGATGTGGACCCTGTAACATCAAGCTCAAATGTGCTTGTTTCTAGCACTGACAGGCTCAGATTATTATCTCTTGTCTGTAACCCTACTTATCTTTAAATGCTAAATGGACTGATTCTTAGATGGCGCTTTTCTACTCTCCCAAAGCACATTTTTTTTAACCATTTTTTTACAACATATTTTTACAGCTTTACACAACATGCCTCATACAAGCACTTTTTCTATGTTTAAGTGCTTTCTATCTAACATTTCCACACATTCACACTCCGATGGCACTCCCAAGGAGCAGCCAGGGATCGAACCACCAACCTTCCGATTAGTAGATGATCTGCTCTACCTCCTGAGCTACAGCCACCTTTAGTAGAATTTTTTTCTCCTGTTTGACAGTAGGTAGACAGTAGACAAATGGTCACAGCAAATGTGACAGTGTCCAAGAAACAAGCTTCTGTGAAAGTCTGTGAAAGCTTCACCAGGTGTTGGCATAATTTGGTAATTTGTCTCTTTAATCAGAGACACTAGTTTGGACTTTCTGTACTTCATTTCTGTAGGATCCCTTCTATCTTTCCCGGTCGCCTCTCTTTAAAGGCTTCAGCTTGCTCCAGCAACAGTTCTGCGTTGGTGCTTTACACATCTACATGTCGTAGCTGTTTGCTGCCACTTGGGGCACTGTCAGAAATATGTTCAACAACACGGGCCTTTCTGCTTCTTCTGTGAAAGGCGTGTCTGTGGGATGAACTAGATCACACATTTTTGGTGCTCCTACAAAGAGGTTTTATCCATAACCAAAGGAAAATCATCAGCTCTGTAATAAAAAAAATATAGTTTAGTTTTGTTAATTTAGATTTCATGTACTTAAAACCTAATGGACATTTTTGTAAGAAATGGTAAGAAATAGGAGGGAAATCCATGGATTCCTGATAAATGAGGTAACACAGACTTTTTGGCCTAATTGTATGTGGACTGATCATGCCTCACAATTGTAGTTAACCCCTCCAAAGCCCAATCTAAGCTGGAAAAAATCATGTATAATGTCTCAGAATTGTTTGCAGTGTGTTAACAGAAGATGTGTTTTTCACTTGCTGGCTGGGTGGAAAGTGTTTGCCACAAAGCATTCAGGTACTAAGGAGAAACCAACCTACGTATACAGCACTCCCACACACATGCATAAAGTATACACACTTTAGAGAGTAGTACCCAGATAACAATGAATGTTTAGCCAAAATGTGGCCCACATCTGCAGTTTTCTTTGGGCCACATTTGGCCTTGATTTAATGTCATTGTGGCTGCCTAAATACACCCATAGGTCTACCTTACATTGGCTAAGTGTCAGGTGATTTTTTTTCAGTGAAATCTGGCCGAACATTTTCTAGTGCCAAAAGTGGCCCCAGGTCAGGCCCAGATGTGTTTGCTATCTGGGGATCCAAGCTTCAGCAGCATTTGATCTAGTCCTGTGTGTTTGTGTTCTGCTCCTATTGTACCCCTGAATATGCTGTGTGGCCCAAGGCAAACTTTGTTCCTACTAAGAGATCTTACTAGAGTTTTAAAACACTGAGGCTAGTTAAAGGCAACTAATAGATACTGAAAAAAATCTTCTTTTATTGAAATTGCTTCTTACTGACTTAACCTCCTTTTGATCAGCTGCAGCAGCAGGTAGTGATGTGATCCAGCCTCCTCCTCTGGCCTATAAGAAGTGGGGTCTGCAGGAAATGGACACCATTGTGGACCACAGCAGCGTGGGTAAGCGACTGTTTGAGAGCTATTCACTGATAGTTCATGCTGGATGTTGGCTGCTGCATAATAGATTGACTTGTGATATTCAAGAAAGAGTAAAAATCATGTGTCATATACTCAGATGTGATTCTGTCATTTACAAAGCCGCCAACGCTCATATTTCTCCAGCATTTTAACACCATATCCCGGTGCGATCCTGTTTTGCCATTTCTCTCAGGAAACTCCTGTAATTTGCTTGATCTTCAAACTTTATTAGGGGCAATACTGATACATGCATCTGCAAGTTTTGTGTGTTTGTCTAATGGCAGCTGTGTTTGATCAGTCACTGTTCCTAAATATTTATACTTATTTACAACCTCAGTCATCAATGGCAGCTTGTTGGTATGTCTTCCTCTATGCTCTAAAATTAGAAATCATTTTCTTTGTTTTCTTGATGTTTAACAGAAGAAAACAACCATGACCCCAATTAACAAACTCATCCAGATATGTTTCATCTTCTACGATCAAGCCAACAATCATCAGCAAATTTAACATTAAAAACATCAGATGAGTTAGCCCTTCATTCATTCTTATACAGAGCAAATAAAACTGGAGCGATAACACTATCCAGTGTTACTCAAAAAGGACTCAACTAAGATATATGCTCTTATATTGTTAAATGCAGATGGAAAGTCCACAGATATATCATTTTGATTGATCCAGATGACAATAAGTTCACTCGATGTAAAAAAGAGACTTAAAAATGCACCCAAAGAAACAAAAGCGAGTTGACTGATATGTGCATCTTGTCGGATGTCTGCGACAGGAAGTTGCAGACTTTGGTAAAGTTGGAAAGTTTTTCAGTAACTTTACTGCCGTACTGTGTCATCACAATAACTTCACACATCATCATTTAGTTTTGGAAAACAACCTGAGTGAATGATTGACCTCTCTCCTGGTATCTGTCCTGCTTTTAGGCATCATGACGCTGTGTGTCTTTGACCAAATGAAGAACGCTTCTATTCTGGGTGGGTTCAGTGCCTCAGTCAAAGGCAGCCCCCCTGCCATGAGCCAGTATGTCACTGTAGGATCTGGGCCATACACGGGCTTTTACTACGCTGTAGAGGTAACTATGTTTGAGAGGGAGATGGATCATGACTTTATAATGGCCTACAGTTAAAAATCACCTTTTCCTTGTGTCTCTAATTGTTTGTAGGGGAGCTCCCAGCCTCTCCTATCCCACGTGGCTATGGCAGTGGCCAGTAAACTCACCTCAGCTCTCTTCAGTGCTGCCAGGTGTGTGTGTGTGTGTGTGTGAGTGTGAGTGTGTACATTTAGATCTTTGTGAGGACCGAAAATTGGCATGCTACTATACTTGTGGGGACATTTCGTCATTGTGAGGACCTTTATGCCAGTCCTCACAAGGTTGAAGGCATTTTTGAGGCTTAAAATGTGGTTTTAGTGTCAGGGTTACAATTAGGTTATGGTTAGGTTTAGGCTAAGGGTTAGGGTTAGGCATTCATTTTTGATGGTTAGGGTAAGGGGCTAGAGAAAGCATTATGTCAATGAGATGTCCTCACAAAGATAGCAAAACACGACTGTGTGTGTGTGTGTGTGTGTGCGTGTGTGTGTGTGTGTGTGTGTGTGTTGCTTCACTCCTGAACCGATTAAGACAAGCAGTAGCCAACAAACAGGGTTGCAGGAATGAAGCCCAATCGTGGTGTTCCTCAGGCTTCAGTTCTCAGTCCTATTTTTTTTCTCCATTTATGTGCATCTTAGGTCAGATAATCTGTAAACACAGTGATGATTTTCACTGTTATGCACTTGCTACGCAGTTGGCTGTTCGAGTAGCGACATAAATATAATTTCAACTCTTCCTTCAGCTCAGTAATTTCAAATCTGAGGTCATTAATCCGGTCATGAATGACATGAATTTTTCTCTGGAATTCCAAGTGGTTTAAATATATCCGTTTCTAAAGTCTGAGGTCATTAAACATTTTGGGCACCAAATGCTTTTTCAGTTCCCAAAAACAAACAAACACTGAGGCACCACTAAGTTAAAAACAGTCTGGATTATTTTAGCTCCAATAAAATGATCAGACAACTGGATAGTTTTTGGAGGCCTTGTATCTATGCATTCAAACAAGAGACAAAGCACTGCAGCACGTTAAGAAAAGAAAAAAGCCTCATCCAGTGGAGTTATTTCTAAACCAAAGTCAATGGTCAGCAAATCTAAAGACCGAAGATCTTTGTTGGAAGTTTCCTTCTTACTGTTTACTGTAAGGTGTTTTTTTGTTTGTTTATTTTTTTTCCTCTGAAATTTTATATATTTTAAGGTCAGAATTCAGCAACATTATCGGCCTCAAATTCCCACATTACAAGGTTTTCCTGGTTTTGGTAGTAATATATAATGAGAGCACCATTCATGGACTGTGGAAGGTTCTCATGCTAAAACCATCTTTGGGAAATATTTAACTTTTTTTTTTTTATATATATACAAATACATCCTTTTTACATGTCTTTTTCTAGATTTCAGATTATTAATTGCACTTTCAGTTTCTTCTTTGGCAATTTCTGATTTTTTTCATGAATTTCATTTCATCTTTTTTTTTTTTTCTCACTCAATTTTTTCTTTTTCCTCTCTCTGTTTTTTCCATTGTCACTTGTTGTTTCCCTCTCAGCGGGT
>VUQS01054984.1:0-18424 GCA_015108495.1 Heterochromis multidens | reverse complement strand
ATCACTGATGTTTTGGGGATGTGTGAGCTACACAGGCACAGGGAACTTGGTCAAAATTGATGGTAAGATGAATGCAGCGGGTTATCAGAAAATACTGGAGGAAAATTTGCACTCATCAGTCCAGAAGCTGCGCATGGGACACACTTGGACGCTCCAACATGACAATGATCCAAAACACAAGGCCAAGTCGACCTTTCATTGGCTACAGCAGAAAAAAGTGAAGGTTCTGGAGTGGCCATCTCAGTCTCCTGACCTCAATATCATTGAGCCACTTTGGGGAGATCTCAAACGTGCAGTTCATGCAAGACAACCCAAGAATTTAGAGGAACTGGAGGCATTTTGCCAAGAAGAATAGGCAGCTTTACCATCTGAGAAAATAAAGTGCCTCATTCGCAACTACCACAAAAGAATTCTTAATACACGGTATTAAGAACTAGGGTATGTAAACTTTTGATCAGGGTCATTTGGATAGTTTCTGTTGTCATTTTGATTTAAAAAGGGAAAACACAATTGTTTGATAATAAATGTCTTCACCCAACCACTAACCATGAGTAAAAGAAGAGTTTTTGTATTATCATTCATATTCTCTGAAAAATGGTAAAATAAAATAACAAATTCTGCCAGAGTATGTAAACTTATGTGTATACACTAACTGTGTATATAAATATATATTCTAGCTATGATTTTTATTTTAGTTTTTTTTGCCTTTCTCTGGTACTCTGTTTAACAAGTGCTTACATCCAGTGCTAATTTAAGTTCCCAAAAAGTCCTTAGCCTTTAAAACTGTCCGCTAAGGCAGCTGTGAATAACTGTCCTGCGTTCGGTTATGTGTTGGCTAGAGGACTCAGGAGTGACAGAGCTACAGATCACATGCTTAAATAACTGATAGACATTTACAAGACTTTGCAGAGCCTCTCCTTTCCTTTTGGCTGGACACTCAGTCTGTCAGACCTTCTCAATGTCTCACGCAAGCATGAAGTGTTATGCACTATGAAGTCTACATATGTATTCCCATGAATGTGTTTTGTATATTTCTATCACAGAACTAGAAGGGGGAGTGAGAGGGGTTGTTCGTGCCCTCTTTGTTGACATGGAAAGATTACAGGAAAATATTGTGTCATAATTATTTCTCAGCACCCCCCCTCATAGATCAGAGTTCATGGGGTGTCTAATAGGGGTGCACTGACAAACATTTCGGTGGAACTTGCCATAAATCAGCTTAGCTGGAGCAGATTTGATGACAAAGATTTAATAGCTGTAAAGGACACCCTGAGCCTAAAATTCTTGCAACTGTCATCAAATACCCACTGGGCCATTAACAGGTCACGCAGATGTAGCTAAGCTGAGCCTGCAACATCATCAGCACAGCCACCCTCCCCTCCCCTCCCCTCCCCTGAAGCCCCCTAGAGCACAGGTGCATTTTCTGGAACAGCAGCAGGGGTGGAAGAACCTCTTTGTCCAAGTATTTGTCCTCTTCTTTCTCCCTAGTGAATCTTTGGCTCCTTAATTTGAGAAACACAGTGACACACATGACTGATATGAGATGTGAGATCCTGAATTCTCAACCAGCATCTTTTGCTGAAATCCAGCTCTCAAGTGTTGACAGATATTTTAATCTCATTACAAAATTCCTGCTGGGAAAACATATAGGGTTGCTTTTGAATTCAAGAAACTCAAGGCTTTTTCTTTTTGTTTTTTCACACAAACCGCCATTTGTAATTCTAATATGCTGCTCATCAGATACAAACAGACCTCTTTTTTGCCTCTGACCATTGCAAGCGTATTTGCCAAACCTTATTCTGTGCTCAAGGGGAACTTTCTTGTCACTGCCTAAAATGACCTCACCTGCGGACTCCCCAGTTTATATGCCTGGTCACGTACAGCAGGCCACAACTCCCCTCTGAGCATGCTCAACCACGTGGTCACGTTGTCGGCCTATATGCTAATGTGCACTTCAATCACACAGAATGCTAAAACCACATAACTGCCCTCTATGCAAATACTGACTTCTGTGTTGAATGCACTGGGTAGCCAATTCCCTGAGGGGAGAAAGGGAACAAGTATAGAGGAGAAATATGGTAAGCAGGTTTGCTCACTGTTTAACGATACCACAAACATCAAACTGTACATAGAAATTTTTTTTTAAGGCATTGGAGTTTTCCCTGCTTAATAAAATTATTCCTATTTTGCTAGATGCTATTGTTCATATTTAATAGAATCCACTCACTTTATCTAACATGTTAAAAGATACATATAATAAAAACACCTTTTTCTCTTTCTAATTCGGCTAATTCAAGGTCTCAAGTTAACCCGTTCTTACTCTAAAGTACTGGCACTTGATCAGGGGGCATTATGTTGTCACGCATTGGGTACCCCTTTTTCAACATACAGAGTGATCTGATAGAGTTCAGTAAGAGTCCTTCACTGTAAAAGAAATGCAATTGGACTGCACACAGTAGTGCTGTCATCACTAGTGTGGGACATGTAACCATGGTAACTAAGGACACAACTGGGTAGCCAAGGAAATATCAGAGAAACTTGCTGCAGATGGAAGAAGTTTGCCTTTAAACTTGTGTTTAACAGTGTGAAAGAGTATATCTGAACCCAAACCATGTTTTTTTTTTCCGCTAAACCTAACCAAATACTTTTGTTTGCATAAATCTATCAGTGACAGAGGAGGTAAAGTCAAAAACAAAAGTAAAGGGAGAGTGCAAAAAAGTGGTCCCATACAGGACTCAAGCTCTTTTCTTGTGGTTGTTTTCAGGTCAGCCTTCAAATGCAGACCTTTGTAGGTTTTGGTCTTCCACATGATGGAAACAAAAACTAAAGGGGTATCTTTGTGCATTGAATCATGATGCTAAAGAGGCACCATTAAAAGGAAAAACATTGCCTGATGTAAATTTAACTGCTATTACTTGTTTTCAAAGTCATTGCCTTGTGATGAGCTGCACCAATGACCCTTCAAGTTAAACCTTGCTTTGGGGAGGAGAACAAAGACACTGGGAGCCAAATCTGAAAAAGCTAAAGATAGATCCACAATAGCACGATGGCAGGTGCCAGAGTTGAGGTTTTGGAATATCCTCCCTCAGATGCCCCAGATGCAGGATGTTGCAGCAGAGCCTTAAAAATTATGAACATAAAGACTTTTTGCTTGGTCTCTGGCCTGTGTGAGGCCCAACTCTCATTACCAGTAACGATCCTTCGCATGAAAGTTGTGTCAGTTTGAAACAGATGTTAGCATTTGCTCTCTGCATAAGTTTGATATCCATGTTTATGTCACAAGTCAGGACTTCCAAGGGGTCAGAATAGAACATGTAAGGAGTGATCCAATTGTAGCACAAGTGTGAAGCAGTGCAGAGGAGCACAAAGAGACAGTTTGAAGGGGGTATTAAATCAGCGATGGTTTCTTCTTTTGATGGGTGGAGTTGCAAAACTTTTTCATCACGCCTAGTAGTTGTTTTGGTGCAGTCACAGAAAGTTTTGTAAAAATATTTTTATTTGCAGTAGTCCATCAAATGAAATGGTTGACAGCCAGCATGTTTAGTATCATCACAACAACATACAGTTATAATCTAAGAGCAAAAGAGCCAGCAGTCCCATCCAGCATCAGCTGTTTTTGTACTCTCTCTTATTCAAGTTGTGTATGTCAGTATTATATATTCCACAGAAATGACGGATGTAGCAAAAATGATACAAATTATAACTCATGTATGCAAATTAATATTTATTTATTTCACTTTGTCATTTTCTGCCAGTTATTTCATGGTTCAGGCTTTACAGGGTTAATATGAAATTCATTGTGATGATGCATTAAAATACCAGCCCACATACAATAAGTCACACATTTATAGAGTTACAAGCTAAATGTGGCTCAGTCCTCATCTACCTCATATTGTGGGTATAAACATGCATTTGAGAATCAACTGGAACCTGTCTGCTCTATTTATAAATTGCAAATGAGGCAAACGTGTAGTATTCTTGTGATGACTGGTTGTGTAATCAGATGCCTTCTACCCTACTATGGTGGGGTTTTAAGGTGAAGGCACCTGTCACTCCAATATGGATAGTCCATCCATCCATCCATTCTCTTCCACTTTTGAATATGGAGGTTTTTTTTTTTTTAATTATCCACTTATCAACTTGTAATTCTTTACAAACTTGTATTGAAGCTTGTTAAATTTACCCGTTATTTTTTGTAAGTAACTTAAATAATAAAGAATAACAAATACTGTATGTTTTATTTTGGGGTTTTCAGAATTTTAATCAGTAACAGTGACTGTGAGGAGCTTTCCAGTGTTTTCTGGCACACTTTGCTTATGAAGTGTGCTGGATAAACACGTGAGAAAAGATAAGCACGTGATTGTAGGTTTCATAGCGTTTTAGTCTAAACAAACTTCTGGTTTTAGCTGACAAGAACCCAGTAGTATTAGTAGTGGTATGGGTATTGATGCTCACCAAGAGATCATCCCTAAGCATTTTTCTTTTGCCCTAATTTGTTTGATTTTTGCCAAAATTGACAACTCTGTGTTCATGACAGAGTAAGTCATGGTCATAGCATGAAATATGCTGAGAATGCTGGATCTGGGAAGATGAGATCTGAGTTAAATATTTCCTCCCATGATGGTGTTACAGATGTAATCTTCTTTAGATCCTGTCTTAGTCCTCTTGTCTTGGCATCAGTCTGTTTGATGTGTGGATACTCCTACATTCTGCTAACCGTCTTCTTCGTCGCCAGATGTGACCTACTGGCCTTTCTTCTATTACCATGAGATTCACTGAAATATTGCTCAGAGCACCTGACATTGATTTGAGAAATGCCAGTTTCCCAAATCAATGTCCCTCCTTTCTCCTCTGTCCTCCCCTCCAGTCCTCTTCCTTCAGGCAGATAGCATCGAAGATCTGTCACGTTGGCACCTGGTCTTACACAAGTGTTAATGTCCCCACCTCAGCCGAGAATCACCGGCGCAATGACATCATGCTGAAGTGTACCTCTCCGATTATGTGTCTGTGTGTGTCTGAGATGTTTTGCAGCTTTAAATGTATTTTATAATTCCAGCTGAAATCAGAAGTCTAGTAAAGCTTTCAAAGTTTTCAGAGAGAAGGAGCTTTAAGCAGCATTGTGTTTAAATATCCATGTGTGTGGTGCAGATGTACCAGGCAGGGTTTCCATCTCCTGTCACTCGGAAACAACAAGCCAATCATTCCTGAGTTCTAAAATAAGCTCTCCTCCCCCCCTCCATTCTCTCGCTCTCCCTTCACATGTGCTCCTCTCGTCAGCACCTCTCACCTTCAGAGTGACAGGAGACAACTGATGAGGAGCTGAGGAGGAAATGGGTGGCATCAAGAGGGAGTCAGTAAACTTTGAAAGGTGAAGAATCAGGCCGAGTAAATCAGTGGCAAAAGCAGATTTACTTTTAAATTAGTAGATTATCTTCAAACAGTACATGTGGACTATAACAGCTAGCTATTAAACTAAAGAGGCTAGCTACTGTAGTTGTTGGCCACATGATTGTTAATGTGATTTGCTGCGAGCTCATTTGTAATAAATTATTGGGCTTTACAGGTTTGTACAAATACCACCCCATTAATATCCTACCTTGAGTGCATTCTGAAAGTTTAAAAAAGAAGTTATTGCAGGCAAGGAAAAAAATCCCCCGCTGACCTGTGTTTCCTAACTACGCGTTTGGTTTCTATTCTTGGAGCCATTCAAGTCTAAGCTTGAAAATAATTTCATTGTGTAGTTATGTTTTAAAGATACATGGCACAGGATGCAAGTTTCCCATTTTGGGTCAGCTGCTAAAGTTTCAGATACCCCATATTTCATTCATGTTTTTGTAGCTTTAGTATTGACAAAGCCTCTAAGTATTATAATAGCTGTAGCATGTAGTTCTCATCTTGTCATAAGGAGAAGAAACTATTCTGATCCAAACATTAAACTGTATTTTGTCTGGCTTTCTTGAATACTTTGGTAACTCCACTTGTTCCGGTGTTACAATACATAAAAGACTATAAATTTTGGCTTATGCTTTCAGAAGAGTAATATAACTTTGTGTGCATCTGTGTGTGTGTGTGTGTGTGTGTGTGTGAGAGAGAGAGAGAGAGAGAGAAAGAGGATGGGGGTGTCAATTCTCTGGGATCTACATGAACTTTGAGATGGTGAGGTCACACACTCGCTGACAACTCAACCACCTGTTGCCACACACACACACACACAAGTGTGCACAGGCACACACATATCCACATCCTTACACCCACATCCACATTCATAGCACACCCTCTCTTGTAAGAGTAGTCACTTCTGCAGACTTGTAGTTGTAATGAATGGTGATTATGTTGATGGTGTTTGAGAGTTATGCTTTCTCTCTTTTGTTCTGGGATATTTTTGTGTGGAAAAACCCAAGACTTTGACTACTTTATCACACAAACACACACACACACACACACACACACACACACACACACACACACAAGCAGTTATATGCAAATACAACTAGGCATGTTTTCTCGAGGAAATATTATATTGTGATTGCTTTGATTTTTAAAAAAATGTGTAAAGAAATTGTCATGCCCACACGAGCATACATTGAATTACATTACAAAACCATGTGAAATCATTTAAATTAGTAAGTTATTGATTACATTCAAACATTGTGACATGAATACATATTTTTTATTTGGCTCAAAAAGGTCACAGAACATGTTAATGTCCTTGGGCCAAAAGGCTTGCTGTTATAGTGTATTTGCAAAGAAAAGCTTTTCAGTCAAGTTCAGGGTAGGGTGTCCCGTACCTGACCCAGTCTAAAGAGCAGAAGCAGGTGCATTGAGGTTTTTAAGTGCGAAGGGTTGCACAGCCCTTTATATACACAAATCTCCTCCCGCCCGCCTCCCCCCTTATATATACAGAGTCATGTAATGTTACTTCTTTGTCAGACATGGAAAGATACATTTAAGCCTGACATCCAAACAGCCGCATCATGCAAATGTCTGTCAAACCAGGTGCAGAGTATGTAAATCTTTTCATTATCCACTGCTCTCTATGGCTTTACCATTAGTTCACGATTGCCACCAGGATAACTCCTATGGTCTGTTGTGGCAATGATGTCATCATGTAATTATAGGTCAGGCCCCGGGTGTTGTGTGTAAAAGTATTTTTGAGTGGTGAAAAGGCCCTGCCAGTAGTGCATAGTGCTATTTGGACTTGATAGAGAGCACAATCGTGCATGTAATGAGAAAATGTTTCACAAGTTTCATGGTGTTTAGTAGTTCCACCCAATATATGATAGAGGCAATGGCAATACTGTATGAGTATCATAGTTACTGCTTCAGGGCCTCCTGGCAAGGGATGAAGTGCTTGCTTTGATTCTCTGGGCCAGCCCAGTTTCAGCCCAGTCCAAATTCAGTCAGTGGGTTACATTGTCTGGGCTCCTTATCCACAACTGCTGCTTCTTTAGTGACCACTGCAGGTCCACAGGCATGTCATAGAAATCATGCGTGAAAATAAAACAAATATATTTCCTTCAGGTAAAGCTTTAACAAGCTCATGTGTTCACAGAAGCAAATGCCTGATCTGTCACTCCTTTCTGTCTTCAGTTCAGCATGATGCTTGATCATTAAGTCATAGAATGTTCTGGACCAAAAGCAACACACACCCAGTCCAGGGTGTCATTTTTTTTGTGACAACCCAGAGTCAAAGTCAGCCCATATGAGCAGTGACCTGTGAGGCCCCACCTCCCGACTGGCTCCCTGCCAGTCCTAAAGTCCGAGAATCAAATAAGAAGCCCTGCTGTCCTCCGCTGAGCACACCCAGACTGTCCGTTAAAGTCCCACTGGGTGACGAGCCAAGGAAGGCACTCTGATGATTGGCAGTGGCAGCCATTTTATCAGGACTGGCAGCAAGGCGTGGTGAAGAGGGGAATGTGTAACCATACAGACTATAGGGCGGCGTGTGGAGGCGAAGACCGGCATAACCCTGTGACGTGGGGTTGGACAGATAGCCGAGTTGAGAAGCAGGGAGAGGCAGGGAGCAGAATCCTTCAGTTTCATATGCAGATGGACCTCTGGGTGGGGGGAATGGCTCTGGGGCGTTACTGTAACGGTGGAGGGGGTGTGTGGGCCGGCTACAGGTGTAGTCTGGTGGACTGAGAGGGCAAACCTGGAAAGGAGATGAGCATGGGGATGTGGAAAGCAGGTGAGACGATGCCCCAACCCCTCCATGAGTTCCTGGGACTCCTACAAAATAAGAGCATCGAAAATGTTTACAGCAATGGCAACCTGTAGTTGGGAAAACTTTAAACAATGGTATGACCAACCAGTACCTCGTTTTTTATTTTTGTTATGGGCATATAGATTGTGGAAGTAACTGATAAACATTTTCTTCATTTGATGTGAATAGGGACACCGATCAACAGCAACAAATAGATTTTGTCCTTAGGTTGGATGACTTATTTTCACCATACAGAAGCATCCTGTTGCTAAACTTTACCTTGCTTGGTCATGCCAGGGATGTCCTCAAATGTGAGTGTTCGCAGGGATGGACGCCAGAATGCATAAGACTCAACCAAAGCCTCCAAACCCATCCTATAAACACACGCAAATGCATACATTAACACTTAAACATAAGCACTACCAACCAATCATCACAATGTCTGATGCAGCTGCAACCTCCCTCTCTCTCTCTCAACATGCCTCACTAAATTGTACATTTCGGCAACCACCTGGCGGCCATCTTAGTCGCCTGTGGGGCCCTTCTTGCCATCTCCATGGAGACCGCAGGTAATGAGGGGCATAAACGCCAAGCTGCGATTGGCTGCTGCTGGTTGGGTGCTCGTGTGTAATTGCTTTCACACGGCTTTTACGGGCGAATCAGGACGAAGGAGCAGGAAGCCGCAGCAACGATTTATGAGGTGGGACTCCCCTTCCCCCCCAAATCTGAGCCTCCGTCCTCCTCTAGGTGGGGCAGAGGGTTGCTGTGGCAGGGTAATGCGAGTGCTCTGTTACCCCTCGTTAGCGTGAGGATAAAAGTCTTCCCCCCCGCGGGGTTGTAGCCGCGGTGATAATTTAGACAAGCTGCCCGGAGTGGTTCTGTGTGCTCCAAAGCAGCCTATCAGAGCAGAAGTTTATTTAGCAAACTGCTTAACTCTTCCTGTAATATTTAAGAGGAGGTTTTTTTCAGCCTTCCTGAGTTTAACTTTTATAGGGTCAGCTGTCAAGGTGCATGGGTTATCCAGTTTGCTGTTCTCTACCTTCCTCCCTCTCAACTTCTCTGTCTCGCACATTCCCTCTCCTTCCCTTTCTCTGGCTCTCCTCTCCTCTCTAATGATTTCTATGAGGCCTCAGGGGAGTGGCTGTTTGGAGACTGCTGGAGTTTTACTGCTGTGTTGTTTTAATGCTGTGTTTATATATGTTTAGAAATGTGTTTATACAGATTTTCTTCTGGACACTCTTGACTTTTATTATTTTGCTGTTGATGTTTATGTTCTCGAGGCTGGCTGGAATCTGACGCTCCATTTAGGTTCACAGACAAAGTTACAGCATGTGCCTGTAACAGTGCAATTGCAGGAATTAATTTGCCTTTAAAGTTAGCACATTTAAATGAAAACGTATCACCACTCTAACCATAATACTACATGCCACGTCTTTTTCAGCTTAGTCCCTTTCTTTTCTACCCTTCAGGACGAATTTAATGGCAGGCTGTAGCACATTTTCCATTAGAAAAAATAAATAAATAAATACATAGCTTTGCTCCCCATAAAATCAGACTAAAATAGCAGTGACAAAAACCACATGCAAGCCAAAAAACGAAGCAGTCATGCATCGCTCACTACCCCTAATGCACCAGATAATGTGCAAATCTCTGTGGTTAAAATGAACTCACCGGTTTCTGCCAGAGTCTCTGAAGCCTTTGGCAAATGGGTTTCTGTCAATTTTCAGCCTTGTAATCTGAAAAAGCAAAAATAAGACTCTAATTATTTCCCGAAACTTTGTTATTATGAAGTCAATGATAACATACTTTACTATATTACTATATAAAACTGTTTCCAGCTAAAACATTTTCTTTCTCTGAAATCTTTCAATCATGTCTATAAATAAATTCATTCATGCACGTGCATACTTGTATGTTTCTTTGCACATTTATGTGAATTTGTGTTGGTTCATGCATGCATGCATGGAGTTAATGTCTGTGGGCCTGTTCAAGACTGTGGGTGGTGTTTAAGGCCCAGCTCTGTGACCCTCATCCAAAAGGACTTTTATAGACATCACCACCATGTTCTGACTTCAGCCATCATGCGCTGCAGGCCAGCAAACCTCAGCTAACATCTTACTTCAAAGCTCACATTGAGTGAACATGTGCAAAAATATAGAAAAGCCAGCAGCTTTCCCTCATTGAAAACAGAAAATGTGACAATCTTAAGCTATGTGCAAGAACTTAAAAAAAAAAATCTACTTAAGTGAGTATCACTGCCATTTCTTAACAACCAGTCAAACAAGCCTTTCTTTGGTAAAGCTGCTTAAACGCCCTCCAGGAAAATCAGAGGACTGATTTTTTCTCTCTCTCGCTCTCTTTTGCAGAACACGTACATGCATAGACATACATGTCCGATCACTCTTGGAGAGGACTCTGTCTTCAAATGCAAATCTCACCAAGATGCAAAGCATGTCATAATTTCTATGACACAGAAATTAAAATAGCTTATCTTTAAGCTGCACTGTGAGCTGCATAAATGCATATTAAACTTCTAACTTCTAACATCAATCTCTATTTTATAACCACAGTGTACAAAATTACAATATGTGTTTTCAACTTCACAGTACATTGTAACAGCACACACTGGAAATGTGAGTTCCCTGGCGACTATGGGTATTTCATTATATTTGGTTTATCCAGATAACCACAGATGTTCACAGAGGACTTGAGCTGGGCTACCTGTTGGTTCTGATACGCTGTGACGGTGGTGAACACAGTCTCTGGGAATGAGAAGGTGCGGATGCCTTCCCCGGCAGGGACGCTCCTCACTGGGGATAACTCCTCTCCACACTCCTTACGGATGACATGGACCCGCGGCTGGTATTTGTGCATAGAGTGCAGAATGATCTGAACAGGGAGAGAAAACATATCGATTGAGGCTTGGGTTACGTAACAGCTATTTCATGTGTTTCATAAAGCATGACTGTGGAAAATGAACTTGTACTCTTGTGGGTGCATGAGATACAAAGACCTACACAGTAAAAACAAAACAAAACATAAAAATGCACAGAACATTAAGTCATGTTCAACTCAAACAGGGAACTATGAAGCTTGTTGCAGTGTCAGAGTTGTGCTTTTTTAAATATTGTATAGTCATATTATCAGCTACAATAGTAGTATGTAATTTTGTAACAGAGACACACTAAAAAAGTATTATAGAAATATTATGTGCTGGTACATACATGTCCCTGGTCGTCCAGCTCGTTGTTGGTCAGTTTGAGTTTATCAAAGCTGACCACCTGACGCATCCACGTCTCTCCTGAGGCCGGGGAGTCCGGATGGATGTATACTCTGGGAGGCACAGGGGAGTCAGCATTCCCTGCTACCATCCACTTGGAGCTGTGATACACGTACCTTCACAATTCACACATGATAGTGAATGAGCACATTTTCCATCTGAATGAACAGTTCATTTACAAATCAAATGATAAACAACTTAAGATAGCCTACCTCAATAATAGATAGATAAAAAAAATAATAATAAAAATAATAGATAGATGAATAGATATTAATAAAAAACAACAAAATGTTTTGTTACATGTGCATTACAGATGACAGTGAATATACAAAAGCACAGAACCTTCAAATGCAGTTTTTTTTTAAACCAAACTAATAGTAAAATAATAATTTACTCTTTATTATTTAAGCAACTTATCAAGATCCAGACATGCTTTCTGTATATTTTTACTCTGTTACAGTAATGCTAGCATCACCTAGCATTATTGAAAAACTGAAGACATCAATGTCACACTTTGTGAAACAACCCAGAGGGCCGAATTGGACACTTTAGCGGGCGCATCGGGTCCCCAGACCACAGGTTTGACGCTACTGGGCGTCACTTGGATTGATGTCCTTTCTAAACAAACAGTATTTTACTTTCCGGAGGTGTAGCTGATTCATCACCTGTAAAGCATAAGGATGGAATCGAAACCTCCAGACGCTCTGTCGCCCGAAGTTCTGAAGTGCGCACAAAAGCTTAAATATTTACTATATTTACTATATGTTCTATAGGCAGGCGGACCAGTAGCATGTTCTCCGGGATATCACTCCGCCACGCCTTTTTAAACGTGGTATAAACTGAATTTTGAGCCTTTGAAACGATAGCCCCACAGTTTATGTCATGAAAAGACTTGGCTGCACCGTTGCAGTAACACGCCGTTTTCTTCTGCTTTGTAACGACTTTTGCTGGTTTGACCTTCTAGGGTGGAGAGGTTAGGTATCCAAACGGCCCTCTCCAAAAGGGACGGCAAAACCGCCATGACAAAACACCGGTGCCAAGCGCCATTTGTGGAGAGAAAGCTGAGGTTGCACAATTGAAAAATCCTGGGTTGTAACAGGAACAGTGTGTATGGAGTCTAAATTTGGACTACATGCTAAAGAAAATTGCTGTACTATTCCCATTTATTCAGTACACGCGTGTGAGAGTGTAGGATAGTGTATATTTAAGTTACAGCGCTGTAGGGTGATTTTCAGCTTTTTTGGGACAGTTTTTGCAATTCGTTTTGTTTTCTTCAAAATCGCTTTTCTGACATCAGTTTAAAACACACGACACTTTCCCGAATTCCTTACATTGTGCTTTCTTTGTAAAAAAAAAAAAAAATAAATAAATTGTGTTATGTTTTTACAAAGCATAGCTCAACCAATTTGTTGTAGCTGGATGACACAAGAGTGACGTGTTTGGTTGATTAGTAGTTTAATGAGTCCTTTACAAATAACAACATATTTTAAATAACATATTAACAAGACTGATTGTTTTTTAACATTAATAATGTTTACTTCGTATTAAGTATTAGCCTATTTTCATGTGCTACTACAGCTTAACAGATTATTATGTCAACAGATTGGCTTAGGTTCGATAGACATGGCTATTAAGCTGTTACGGTGATCCACCATGTTTTAAAAATATGCAAAATTTTTAATGCATTTTCTAGAATCATTATTATTATTATTTTTTATCAGTGCATAAATTAATCCTTTTACTTTTTGTATTGAATATATCTAGCCAGTTAATCAGCATGCCCAGTGATTTATTAGCGATCAAAACAGTTTGAATATAATGTTATAAGGATTAGAACATACACAATTCTGTGTATAGCATCAATTTGAAATCCATTCATGAATCAATAAAAAGTCTTACTGTACTTAAAAGTTGGCTGTAGGATACATCTCTGTGGTTCTCTGCTGATATTGAAATGAGGTCCCCATTTAACCAGGCTCGATGAATACGTCACACCTAATCTGCCTTTTAACATATCTCACTTATCTCATTTTACCTAAAAAGTCCAGTCAGCAAATGACCACCAACATTATGTCTTAATTTTAAAAAAGGAAACATGATTTTAAAATTACACATTTTTAAAAATGTTGTATGCTATTACATAATTCATAAGATGTGCTATAATTTACATCTACTGCATATTATTAATTTAAATTGTATATCTTTATGTTAAAATAAAGCTGACGCACACGTCATTTCATTTATCTCTTTCTTTTTGGGGTCGGCGTCACAGTCCGTCACGTGATGTCACAGGACTCGTCTCATGTGATTATATATTTCCACAGCAACATCTCGATACGGATTGCAGAAGTAAAATGGTGTTTTCTTACACTATCCCAATCTACTCGATATCCGAATGTACTCAGATTCACCACTTTGACACTCTATTCTATTTTTACTTTTTATTTCATTACGAGTTTTGTGAAATAGCTTCATCATCAAGGTTTTAGTAGGACCATCTTTACATCCTTTGCAGTGAGTGTGCACCGGCCTGTGGTGGCGCTTTGTGCGTCTTACCTATATCGTTTATTGTCCACGGGGATTATATCCATGGCGATGTAATACTGCTGATGTGGATCCAAACCCGTAATCTTCACACGCATAGCGGGGAACATCCGCCTGACAGGAAAACCAAATCATTCTTTGTCAGCACTCTGTCATTTGTAACTACCTGTATAATAATGACGATGACAATAAATAATAATAATAATAATAATAATAGTAATAATAATAATAACAACAACATTCACTATCACAAAAATGCATTAAAATGGTTTAATTAAAGAATTAAAGCCACAGAGCGTTGTTTGTTTTGGTTAGAGATATTCGATCTCTGAGTAATTATTTTGATATCAATTTTGCCAGATCGCTTTTTAAATAAATATCTGCTTCAATGCCTTCCTCATCTAATTTCCACTAATCATGTATCTTATTTGTTCTTATATATTTAATATTGTTTTCATCTTTAAAATCGTTTTGTTTTTTTGTTTTTTTCCCAATACAGTAAGTACGTTTCTTATTTTCTTCAGTCAAGCATAAGGTTATTCATTCACAGGAACTCCTGTCTCACCGTCCAGCCTTGGTGATGATCATTTCCGTGCCAATCTCGTGGAACCTTTTCCACAGGTCTGATCCCTGCAGGTCCACGCGGGTCTCCTCTCCGGTCCCGGTTACCGGCGCCGTGCACAGAGCTGCGGGCTGCGGGCTCTCCAACAACGCGTCTTCGCTCTCTGCTGCACCGGAAAGAGTTGAGATTGACGCGTTTTAATTGTGACATTCCATCACAAGCCAGGCATTATTCACAAGGTATTGCATTTCAGTTTTGTCTTGTGACTCATAAAACACACACACACACACACACACACACACACACACACACACACACACACACTAAAAGTACGATAACGTTACAGCAGAACAAAGGAACTGTAAGTTAAGAGCCTAATGCATACATTAATTTACGACACAATTATTTCAAAAGGATAAGGTCGACAAAAACTTCTGTAGACCTTCGATTGATTTTTTTTTTAAAAACCTCTGGTAGTTATTTCTGTCTCTAAGATTTAAGGTCACACTATTAAATATGCTTAAAAAAAACTATGATACAGTAGAAAAACGACATGTTTAATACACTGTGCCGCACTCATTACTGACCTTTAAAGTTTACAACGATTTTCATGATAGTACTTTGAGTTGAAATCTATTTTAATATTGAGGATATGTTCAGAGGGAACACTAATAGTAGTGTTTATGCGTCTCGCCGCTGTTGTTATTTGGGCTATTCAGCACAGGCATCCCCAAGTGGTAGAAATTTATGGACATTAGACATGGCCCTAACGAGCCAAACTAACCCAGAGACAACTCCTAAGCCAAATGCATTCATAACTTGCAGCAGGTTTAAATCCTAATTTGTCCGGGCCAGTCGGTTTATTTCGTCTGCAGACCTCTTAGTATCCTTTCCGTGGCAGTTTCCCGGCCTTTATACGCTGCTAATTGGCGTGTTTATGATTGCAACACAACTCATAAAGCCTCTCACATTAGTCACACTCACACCGCTCATATTTACTAGACCAAAGCAGTGATATATCACATTCTCACCGTGCGGCTCCGATCAAAGCCTATTGTTGTTTTATTTTATAAACTGCATCATTTGAGTCTTATGACTGAATTCTACTACAAGCAGAACGGAGTATGAATTATTATGAAGAAAAGAAAAGAAAATCTGTTTCTGAGCAAACACATCAACTATTAGCGAGGATCAGGATTTTTGTCTTTTGATATAACAGTAGAATAACAAATGCACACGGCCAGTAATTGAATAGTAATTGAATAATTCGCAGCAAAGCTGAAGGGCTTCGGAAACAAATGCATCCTACAGTGACTGAGTAAATGGTTCACTCTCAAATGAGGTAATGTAAGATTTATTTATAGTGGGTACTAATAACTTTATAATGCTGACATGTCAGGTACCTCTTTCTATCTATGTAATTTTATTATTATTTTTTTTTATTATTATTATTATTATTATTATTATTATTATTATTATTATGCAAACTTACGGGATCCGTCACTTGCACATTCAGCTTCGCTGCCCCGGTCGCCGGTGCACGCTCTGTCCGCCCGCAGTCCCGGGCTCCCGGTTACATCAGACACATCTGTTCCGTCCTCGTAGCCGGGGGACA
The DNA here is from genome assembly GCA_015108495.1 of Heterochromis multidens. NCBI lineage: Eukaryota > Metazoa > Chordata > Actinopteri > Cichliformes > Cichlidae > Heterochromis > Heterochromis multidens. The sequence goes on along the minus strand of VUQS01054984.1, from coordinate 2,220 downwards.
CAACCTCCTCTCCGCTTGTCCTGCGGCGTTTTTCCGCCCCGATCAATGCTTCTACTGAGAATGCATGCGCCTTGACGCTCAGCGCACACGGAGACCTGCGCTTCTCTGCCATTTCTCTGGGTCTCGGGACGGAGGAAGGAGACGAAGGAGACCGCTCACGAGCTTGCAGGCCGGGAGCAAAAAAACGTTCAAAATCGAGGCAATAAGAAATGTGATCCACGTTGACAATCCCGGGTTGTCGGTAGGACAGGTTCTCCGTCTTTGCACGGAACAGCTGAGGAGACAGGGGGGCCTGGGACGAGCTGTAATTGTGTCTCCGTTATCCGTAGGTGCCGTACGGAGTTTTGGAGAGTGTCAACAACCGAGCTTAGAGGAGAGTCGAGGAGAGTGACCTGTCAGTCACAACACAGAGTAACCAATCATAAGTAATCACAGCCCCCCGGAACTTTTCCTTGGTCCCGCCCGCTGTGGGGGCCGCTCGTGCCGCCTTATGTGGTAAAAGTAGAGCTGGTGAATGAATCATGTCTTCAGGCCAAGGAGAGCTAGGAGCGTCTCTCTGGGGCATTGCGCGCATTTTCACACACCGGTCCAACATGCTTTGCATATCTGGCCATTAGTAGCTCCTGCACGACGGACACTTGTGGCCCCTATAAGAATGATCATACAGACTGAATTTTAAACTGAATAATTACCTCAAAAGATATTTGAGCATATTATAATTATTGTATGGAAGTAAATTTTGTTTTTTTTTAAATATTATTTTGTGTCTTTTAAAACTAGTCTTTAAAAGTCTTAACTATGTCGATGAAACGACGCCTGCGTATGAGTGTCACCGAGCAGCCGACTGTTCTAAATAGCAAACAAACTACACAACATCTTTGATTCAGCATGAAAATATTAACCATTTAATGTACATTTGGGCATAAATGTCATGTCAACAATGTCATTAACTTTAGTTAAATTTCGTTTTTTCTTTCTGCAGCAACACAAATATGCAACAAAAAAAAAAAAAAGAGAAACTATAAAATTGCTGCACTAAAAGCAACCGCATAATAGCTGTATATATGCTACAGCCGTGAGTCTGACTGCAAGCTAATGCAATGCAGATATTATGGAGTTTAATTGTAATGATTATTATCTCATTGGTGTTTTTCATTTTGTTGTTGTTGCTATTTTCTTGTAAAAAAAAACAAAAAACAAAACAAAACACAACAAACAACAAACAAACAAAAAAACAAAAAAACTAAATCACAAGGCATCCCCCGCAATATTTCAAACCGGAGTCAAACAATAGCTAAATGAAATATTACAGGAAAAAATAGCAGATCACAACCAGCTGAAAGGAGTATGTGGATGAGTTTGATTAGCTCTTACTGCACGTGTGGCCATAATCTTGCGCGCTTTCAAGGCCGCGTTAACGAGCGTGGTCACGCCGGGAATGCGAATTGGTGTGGCACTGAGATATGGAGGGGAGAAGCTGGCTATAAATAAACAAGGCGCTGAGGCCGTGTGTGTTTGTGTGTGCGGGTTTGTTCTTGATGGTCTTTTTAAAGAACTAAACACGCAGCCGATTCCAAATCAGTTTAATATGCACGGCGCGTGCTGCAGTTCGCATATAATGGCCAAACCATGGCCTAATTAACCTGTTGATTTGTTAGTCTATTTATTAAGCTGTTGGCGGAGTTAGCAAATATAAAATGTCATTATTCACATCAAGATTTAATTATTCTCCCGTTTACTTTGATGACGGCTCCTTCGCCAAAATCACCGTGAAGATCTGGGCCTCTGCTGGCTTGTTGGTCAAATAAACAACACGTCTCCTTCGTTTATTGGCGTAAATTTAATGAAAATAATTGGACGTCAAGGAGAAGCTCCATGTCTGTATTCATTTGGCGTATCAGATCAAAATCTGCCTCTTTCACTTCCCCGGGGCATTTTTTTTTTTTTAATGTGGTAGGCTATTTATAATTCTATCAGATTTACAGAGGTTAGCATTTGTTTAAAATAAAATTTAGATTCCATTCGATGCCAGGCCGCCCGACTTAACCTGACACTGTCAATACACTCTTAAAAGAAATATGTTTGCTCCCATACCTGCCTGTGCAGCCAGTACAAATACAAATAAACAGATTTACTTAAAAAAAAAAAAAAAAAAAAAAAAAAAAAAAGGGGCCAAAAAAAAAAAAAAAAAAAAAAAAAATTTTTCCTTTTTTTTTTTTT
>VUQS01054982.1:0-19517 GCA_015108495.1 Heterochromis multidens | reverse complement strand
AATATTAAATGTCTCTCAGCAAGTTGCACCTCAGTCAGATGTCTGTGTAGGTTCTCAGTCATCCAGGACATGGTAGTCTAAGGGTTAGGGTTAGGCATTCATTTGTGATGGTTAGGGTTAGGGTAAGGGGCTAGGGAAAGCATTATGTCAATGAGATGTCCTCACAAAGATAGCAAGACAAGTGTGTGTGTGTGTGTGTGTGTGTGTGTGTGTGTGTGTGTGTGTTTGTGTGATGATGTGTGTGTGTGTATATTTGTGTGCATTTGGGCCAGCAACAGTGTGGCTAGGGCCACGTGCCCAGAACGCTGTGCAAACATCAACACAGAAAAAAGGGAGAGAAGAAGAAGAGAGAGGGATTGAGCAGGAGGCAAAGTAGGACATTCAGCCTGCTCAATCAAAAACACAAGGCATGTTTGTTTAGGGGGGGAAAATCAGTGAGGGGATTAGAGAAGAGAGCAGGAGAAACCACAAGACCTGTTTCATGTTGGCTACAGTGAAGGAAGACTGCAGAGCTTGAAGAGGCAGTAGCAGTGAGAAATGGAGGGAGGCAAAGAGAAAGGACGAGCAGAGTCAGTGGCAACAGAGTTGTTATAGTAACAGATTGGCACGATGTTTGGTAGCACTGGTGCCCAATTTAAACTGCTGAGTGTTAGCATGCGTGTATTCATTTATTGTAGTGTGAAATGAGTTGCATTCAGATTCAGCAGTGTCATCTGAGCAAATGCAAATTATGTTGTTGTTGTTTTTTAATTTAATTTAATTTAATTTAATTTTTATTTGGCATGTTTTAATAAGTTACTGTATGACAGTGTATGTTATTCACATGCTTCTGTAGTACTTGTGTCTGTGTGTATTAGTATCAATTAATCGATTAATTGATTAGTCCATAAAAATTAGGAAAACAGAACATTTGTAAGAAAGTGTTTGGTAGTTTTTTTTTGTCTTCTTTTCTGGACTGTAGGAAATTATTTAGGGGATTTTTCAGTATAACTTTTTGTAAATTATTTATTTGTGAAACAAAAAAAAAAAAACAGCAAATTTTTCACTAATAGTTGAACAGCTAAATATTTTCTCCGTTAATTCAAACTTTTTTTTTGATATCTAAAACAACAAAACATAGATATGAAGCTCTGTCACAATTTTGCTTTTTGTTTTGCCATTGTTTTAGTATTTCATTTATTACTGTATCATATTTATTTGAGAAAAGACTTCATAATAGTTTAAAACAGATAAATTGATGGTGATTGCTGCAACCCTATTACATGTGCACTTATGAATGACTTCTTACTTCTTCTTACTCATTTTCCCTTCTCTCTCTGTGTGTAGTATGTGTTCAAGTCAGAGGACCATGGGTTTAGGACCGTTCATGAAGAGCTGGCTAAGGGAATGACTTTTGACCTGAAGAGCAATGAGCAGGCAGCCGTCAGGAATGTGCTGAAGGTTTATTTCCATTCTCATACCCACTCTTTATTTTATTTTAGTTTTAAGTTAACAATTTGGGGTTTGTACCCTTGAAGTTGAAACAAAACTCTTTATTACTCGCTAAATACATGAACAGGAATGACCTGCTTTGACCTCTTCTGGTTGCAGTTCTCCTGGTTCTTCTTTGAGCTTATCGTCAAGTCCATGGCCCAACATTTGGTTGACTCTGACAAGGTAAAGGTAAGATATCATGATCTACTTCGGCTTCTTCTAGTCTCATTTTCCTTCTGCCTTTCCTGAAAACATAAGTTTTTTTTAACCATGTATTCTTGGTTCAGTATGTAGTATTAGGCCATTAACTAAGTACACTGGGCTTATCTCAGCCAAACCACCATTATTCTCATCATTTACTGGCCACGCCTATCAGTTGTCTTTGCACTTCGCATCTTCCCAGTACATGGTGCATGACCATGCTGTGCTTTCTCTTCATTCCTAAAGCTTCCGAGGCCTCAGCGTTTCCCCTCATCCTACCTGAGCCGTGTGGAGACCCTGGTGGAGACAGTGTCCGAACACATTTTCTGGAAGAACAAAGAGCTGGCAGAAGAAACACGCAGTGCTAACTTAGCCGTGGCAGCTTTTGTCAAGGTGGGAGAATTTTTAGAAAATGTCTCATTATTTCAAAATATAATCTTAAATGAAACATTGTCAAAAAAACAAAAAATAAACAGGTTATTGATCCTTTGGAATCCAGTCATGTGAAGGAAACATATACAGTAGCACTGTGCTATTAGGCTTACAGCATTTTGCTCTTGGAGGGATCAATACAAACTGTGTTAACAGTCTGCAGATACAATTTGTTACCCATTGATTCCTCCATCTACATTACATGATGTGTCTCTAGCTGTCTTATTAAGTGATGCTTAGTCTGATCGGCAGTTTGACTCCAGTCTTTGTGTCTTTGCAGCGCTGCTTTACTCTGATGGACAGAGGCTTCACATTCAAACTGATCAGCAACTACATTAACATGATCACTGCTACTGACAGCAAGGTAACAAACAATCTCAATGAAATTGATACCAGGAAAGTAGTCTTGGATCATACAGACATTCCTTCCTTTTCAGCTACATGTACAGAATACACAATATGTTAATATTGTTTTTGTGTGACTGACAGGTCTTGTGTGAGCTCAAATTTGAATTCCTGAGAGAGGTGTGTAACCACGAACACTACATTCCTCTTAGCCTGCCCTTACCCTCCGCTCGCATCACAGGTAAGACCCCAAGTCATACTCTTGTAGTTCATTGACCGTCTTTTTAATGTGGTAACAATCATACATGCACGTAGCTCTCATTTGTTTATTAACACTCAGTCTTTCTCGCCCTCTCTTTCTGTCATTTTTTTCTCACTTTGTGTCCATGTCAGACCATGCATCCCCAGAGCCACAAAGTACTCATGGTAAATATGTTCACTCATTCCTTTTGTTACATTCTATGTGCTACAGTGTGTGTGCTGAAGTGGTATGATGATGATGATGATAATGATAATGATGAAATTCATTAAAAATTTAGTATGTTGCAGTATTTGCTGATCAGTGAACTGCCTCTTATAAAGCAAATATTGGTGTGAGCTTTATTTAAATCCTGTGCAGTTTAGTTATTTTTCCAATTAAAATGTGCCTCTCTTTATGGTGTCTCCCCTTAGTGTCAGTGCCTGAGTACAACCTGACTGGAGAGTTTTGCAGGAAACACTTCCTGACTGGCTTGTTGCTGAGGGAACTGGGGCTGGCTCTCCAGGACGAGCAAGACCTGAGACACCTAGCCTTGGCCACCCTTAAGACCCTAATGGCCAAACACTCTCTGGATGCACGCTATGCCACCAAGGTAGACAGAACAAATGTTTACATGGGAAAAGAAATAGAAGCCATGAAAAATGAGTCATGAGCACACAGTAGAAATTCTTCCATTGTGACTCATGCAAACACATACACCCTGACATATGATTGTTCAAAGCAGCTGCAAGCAGCCACGAGGATGTCTTAATGGATGCTGGGAAGGGTCTAGATCAGATCAAAGTTAGCAATCTGCCCTCAGTTAAACAGTGCCAAATACTGCCAACCGCAACACAACAGCAGTTGGCTGTAGTCAGGACCAAGTCTGAATCAAAACCAAATGTGAGCAATCAGGAAATAAAATGGCTACATTAATAAAAACCACTCATGCAACACATTGTAAGCAAAATTTTATTTTAAATTTTGCCAAGGTCAGGGAATTTCAGTGGCTACTTTATAACAATTGATTAGTGTAGCCTGCAGTGCTTTTATACAGGGATTAGGAAGACAAACACGTTTCATTTGAGGAAAAACAATGTACAAATAAAGCTGAGACATGTAAAAAATAAATAAAAATAGAATGCAATGAAATTAAATAAATAAATGAAATAAAATCTGACATTTTTAATGTTTAAACTTGTATTTATACTTAAACTTAGTAATTTTGTTGGTGTTTGAAATGTGTGCTAGTTTTGAATTTGGTGCCAGCAGCACAGTTCAATAACGTCGCTACTGTGTTGCATCTCCTCCTCTTTTAACAACACTTTATAATCCTCACATCTGAAAGACTCAGCCTCTCTGGGTGCCTATTTTTGTACTGATTCATGGCTATAATAAAAAGAGCTAACCAGTAATCTCATTTGTTGTGAGACATGATTACATGATTTTTACAGTCTGTTGTTGCCCCAAGATTTTTTGAAAGATGCTGCTGACATCAAACTCAAAATTAAGTCAACATTTGATATGTTGTATTTGTATTGTTTTCAAGTCACTTAAACTTGTATGGTTTAAGTGGTTTGGAAATCATTGCATTCTGGTTTTGTTTGCATGTATGTGTTCCAGCTTTTATTGGAAATAGTGATGTAAAAACTTTTTCAAAAAAAAGACTTCTGAAGGTTTCTGAGTCAAATGAGGTGATGATTTACAAAGAATGTGTGAACAGGAATCTGCACAGGCTTTTTCAAATTAGACTAAGTCTGACTGATGTCTGCTTTTCCAGGAGAAGCAGGCAAGAATTGCATCTTTATACCTGCCTCTGTATGGCCTGATCCTGGACAACATGCCTCGATTCTTCCTCAGGGACCTTTTCCCCATCTACTTTACTTCTAGTGACCAAGTAAGAGTCGAGATGAATGATGATGTTATTAATAATATTGTACTGATTGACTCCTAAATGTGCAATATCATGTGTGTCTGTGTTATGTTTTATGGTAAATCTATTTTCCCTTTCCTCTCTGTGCTCTCTTTTTTGCACCTGCACCAGGGCTCTCGAGATGACCTCAGTGTGGGAGGAGGAGTGGCTGCAGGGGTGATTCCAGTTACTCGCCATGCCAACTCTGTAGATGCCTCCTTTTCCAAAGAAGTACTTAATTCCATTACAGGTAGTACTGTTATATGTGTAAGTCTATTTCTAGTGTCTATATCTAATAAAAAGGTGAGAGTCAGGACACTGATGCTGACACCCCTCCCTCTTCCGCCAGCCTTCTCATCCTTGGCAGTTGCTACGGGTAACCAGGCTGACTCTCGAGGTTCTCTGATAAGCGTGGACTCCAACCCGAGCAACAGTGACAGGAACAGCGAGAAAATGGATGGATGTGAGAAGGTGAGACAGTTCACATGAGGAGGAGCAAGCAGATCTGTGTAGAGAACTTTAGATATTTATTTATTATGTGCTTCGTAGATATTCTTCATATGTACAGTACATTGTGAGAGTTATACAAATTCAGTATTATGAAAGAATACTATGCAGAAAAATGAAAAAAATTAGACTGGAGATACTGGACACATTGCTTTAATATTATATAAAGAAATATTGAAGTTGTTGCCCCCAACTGCATTTACATGTCATCAGTTATCTCTATATAACAGGGTGTCAAACTAATTTTAGTTTATTGGTCATAATGCAATTTGACCTCCTCTGGGTCGGACCAGTGAAGTCATTGCTTTATAAGCTATAAAAAAACCCTTTGTTTGTTTTATTTTGTATTTATTAATTTTTCTTCCAGTTTGAGACCCCTGAATTATACTTTGTCAATAATATGTAAAATATATTGCAGCAATCAGTACCTCCAGCAACCCAAAATCACCACTGCCCTTAGCTAATCATATCTAATTTCTTGTTTTGGCAATTTTCTGGAAATTTGATTTAAAGTTGTAACTTATGTTTCCAAGCTGAAACCTTTGTTCATTAAATATTGTTTGGTCTTAAAGTAGTAAAATTTAATTTACAAATACTGGATCATACTGTTGTTACCAACAGTTTATCTCTGACTGCATTTCTGTCTGGATGTTGGTCCGTAGTTTGCCCGGCCCCAGTCCCTGATAGGCTACGGTTCTCGATGTGACAAGCTGGACCAGGCAGAGACCCGCAGTCTCCTCATGTGCTTTTTGCACATCATGAAAACTATATCTGAAGGTAAGAAATATGCCAGAACCTTGTTAAGTTGTGTTGGAAATGTTACTTACAATTTATTACATTTACTGCTATACTTAGAAGATTTACAAAAAAGTTGTTTTCTGTTCTGTTCTTGACTTATTTTAATACTGTGAGCTCCACACTTTTTTCACTCTATGAAAAGATTTACTACTTTATATTGTGTCTTTCATTGTCTGTTTCCAGATGTGCTGGTGTCCTACTGGCACCGTGCCATTCACCAGGAGATCTCAGACTTCTTCAACATTCTGGAGTAAGAGCTCTTCTTTTTTGTTGAAGACTACAGGCATTGTTACACTGATTAGCGATACAGACTGTTCACAAAGCGAGAAAGAAAAAAAAAAGCATAGACAGACAGACAGGGTTGGGGGCAAGTGAGAAGAAAAAGGAATGTGGCCAGAGGGGATCAGATGAAAATACTGACACTATAAGAGAGAGAGAGAAAAGAAAAACAGACTATAATTCCAATGAGAGCTCCTGTCTACCGACGAGTGCAGTAAATTAACTTTCCGTGTTTCCTGTTTGTCTCAGCATCTAGACTGTTCTGGTTCAGCTCAGTGTGATCACATGCACTCCATTTACTCTGTCTTCTTATATTAGAAAACTTTCAAACTGTCTGTTTCCTCAGGCTGTGTCTTCAGCACTTCAGGTTCCTTGGAAAACGCCACATAGCCAGGTGAGTGCGAGCTCCTCTCTGTTTTCTCCAACACAGAGGTGGAGCAGGTGCCATTCAAATGCATTTATTGTAATGCTGCAGATATGGAAACTGCCTATTAACTCAACGTACATGCCGCAGCCAAAGGTTTTAACACCACCACACACTGATAAATAATTCATATAATCATGCACACAAGTATAAATGCAGCCCCACACACACACATACACACACGTGAAATCAGACAAAGTCAGGGAGATATACTAATATGTGTTCAGTATGCGTGTGCACACTCAGATATGAGCTTCAAGAGGGGAGGAGGTAAAGGAGGGAAGAAAAGGAAGGGGGGAGGGAGGTGAAACTCCTGGATCTCACTGTTCGAAGAGAATCACTGCTGGATATTGTAGTGTAGTAGTTGGCAAGCACAGGATGGGGGTTGTTATCATGTGTGCGTGCTCTTACTGGAGCTGAGCCATTGGCACTGCGAGCCTCTTCCATCTTCTGGATCCTCCCAGCTAATTAAATTAGCCCTCTTTTTTTCCTTTCAGCAATAGGATGCTGAGATGTAAGCCAACAAAAGGCTGGGAGAACACACTGCTTTACTGTGTGTGGAGGCATTAACTGAATAAAGATAGCTGGAAGCCTAGCTAGGGCTCTCAGACGTAGTCGAGCCTGTCTGGGGCTGCTAGCTACTTAACATTCGTCTGCAATACCAGGCCATGGGGGATTCAGAGTCTTGCGCCTGTGTCTGTCTTGGTGTCTTTCTCTGTTAGCTCTTTGGCGCCTTGCCGAGTCAGTTTGGACACCCACTGAAGTTCAGGAGTGGTGAAATACATTACAAATCCCGAATATGTCTCTGTAATGGTAAATATTCATGATAAAAGCATCAGTAAAGGGTTGAATAACATGCTCAACTGTCATAAACTACTAATCTGTCTGGCAACATAAGCTGTCATATCATGGCACTGCAGTTTACTAACTGAGCCCCACCCACTTTAGATCAGTGAGAAGTGAACAATTAAAAGCAAAAACAGAGAAATCCCTCATGTAAAATAAACACTGTTCCAGGACATGTGTTTAGCCCATTGTTCATAGTTAGAAGCTGATTGAGGAAATTGTTTCATTTCGCCAGCAATGTTGCAGTTTAGTCCCAGATATTATTCTAGCAATTGTTCTAGTATATCCATTTTTTTTGAGTCAGGGAGCCTTACTTCCTTAACCTTCTATGTTCTGGACACGTTTGCGCCTGCACAAAACACACAACTAACATAACACAACCAAGTAACATTTGACTGTAATGTTTTCTCCATGTTCGACCTTGCTGTTGTAGTCTCCATCACAGTGCATGCCTTCACCCTCCCCCTCTGTGCATGGTGCCTCTGATAATGGTTTGTCTGTGTGACCGCACATTTATTGATGTTCTTTTGCATCAAGTAACACTTTCTTTGTTTACACAGATGTATTTTATGTAATATTCCGTATGTTGGTTTTGTTTGCTCTTTACATCTTTTCCATATTTTACCACTCCGATGTTGCACGTTGACCTTGTAACCCTCTGCCTTTATGCCTTAAGTCTCAGCACTAGCTGGGCTCCGTCATCTGCTTGTCTTGAGTTTCCTTAATAGGCTCTGATGCTTTTGTGTTGATTGGCTTACACGGTTTCTTTTATCTGGCAAAGGAAGCATTTGCTTTACTCAGATTGGCGGCAGTTTCCGATCAAGCTTTAAGGATCACAATAATACGATACCTTGAACATCTGTTTTTTTTGAGGTCCCGTTACGAGGCTAATTTGTGCCACAGCATAACTGACATTCAGCTTCATTACACTAATATCTTTTTGTCCCTATGCTGTCCACTGTTTTACATTACTATCACCCCTAAGCCTCAGCTTCCACTAACACTCTACCAAGAGTTAATGCAACATTTACACAATATTATACTAATGGCAAACTAAAAGCATCGACTCTGCTGTGCCTCTAACCTTTCCATCTGGCTGACCTTCCTCTCGAGCTGTTTGATCTTTGTTTCTGGCTCCAGCCGCTTTCATCACACCAAGGTCAAATCGGAGATCTTGTGTGCTTTCTGCATTTCATTTAGCCTTACTAAAACACAATGTGACCTGGCTGCTATAAATATGTAACAAGGTCACAAAAGTGCAAAAATTATAGTGCTTTGCAAGCTGTTTTGCATTTAGACAATAAGGTCAGTTTTTTATTGATTACAGGCATGCTCTAACAGCTATTAGCATGCCACCCACAGTTAGGACATCTGACTAATAATGATTTTAAAAATGATGGTCTTAATTAAACTAACTAATGTTAGCTTTAATGTGGTTGGCTTGTGAACAGGAAGCTAGCAGCGGCAGTAAAGCTGGCTCAGTCAACCCACACCAATGGCACCCTGAAGGGCTCTAACAACCCCTCCCAGTCCTCTCAACCCTCAAGCCTCTTCCCACAATGGTAATCACCCTCTACAAGGAAAACAGACAACACCTCAGCCATAATGACAAACTAAGTCTTTGCTTACTGAAAGTTTTCTTAATGCTAATGATGTCTGGTGGCCCAAAAGTGCTTTTTAATGTCATAAAACTCCAGACTATTTAATACAGGTAAAACATGCAAGAACAATGTGAATACTTGGGAAAAAATTATAATGCATTTGTGTTCAGTGTAATTTCATCATTTATGTGAATTTCCATATTACAGACTGTAACTGTGTTCCCAGCATGCCTCTTCCCATACCTGCAGTGTTCTGTGTGATTGGCCAGTCTTTGTGTCTGTATACTCATGTGTTGATAGCCTCCTGATAGCAGCAAGTCCTTGAGACATGGATATCATTTATATCTACCCGCCTGCTTAAGTGTGTAGAATCTGTAGAGATAGTGTACCTTTGCATTTGTCCAAAGGTTTAGTACTACATTTACTGAAGTGCAATTTAAACAAGTCATGAATAAAACATGCCGACACTGATTTATATGAGTTGCTGATTCATGCTGTTGCCTCTCAGGATGGCATCTGGGGGTGATGGCCACCGGCATGCTCGCTCCCAAACCATGCCTATCATCAGGGGCAAGAATGCCCTCACCAACCCCAAGCTGCTGCAGCTGATGGAGCCAGGTAATGAATACACTGACTGAGGTCGTAGGAAGGTTACTTTGGTGTATCTGTTATTCATATCTGCTTCTGTTTCTAGATGGCATTCAGGATGGGGACACATTGAGTCCTACAGATATTGAGGCAAACATGTCCACGGAGGTCGCCCTCACTGTGCTGGATGTACTAGAGCTGTTTGTTCAGCATCAGAAGGTCTGTGACTATTTCATACTATACAACCCAAAAGTAAATGTAATGCCACAAAGTATTACAGTGCCACAAACACACTGCCAGTGCAGTAAAAGCATACCTGGACAGAAAAACACACAATGTAGTATAGCATCATCTTCACAGAAATGGAAGAAAAGGCAGCGTCCAAAGAAGAGCTTTGGAGAAGCCTAGTGAACTATTCCTGAAGACTACTTAAAGAAATTGTAAGATAGTTTGCCTAAGAGAGTTCAGACTGTGAAGCTAGTTTTGGCTGCTCCCTTGGTACAAAGGGTCACCACAGTGGGTAGCTCTGCATATTTGATTTGACAGGTTTTTCACACTGGAAGTCCTTCTTGATGCAACCCCCAAGGGATTTGTGTCTCCTCCCGTAATCGATCTTTCACTTGTTAGACTGTTTTCAAGAATAAAAGCCGTCATACCAAATATTGACTTTCAAGCTCATTAGAATTGTACAAATTATGTTGTTTCCTTTTATACTGTATTTCCCTGTATGTCTGCAAATGTTTCAATAAATTGTTATACCTATTTCCCGTCTTCCCAACAAAAGATAAAGAAATGTGGGTTGGCACACATTTCATAGCTTTCATTTCATACACACTGCCACCTAGTGGCAGGAATAATCATTTTTTAAAGACTGTGCATTGAAGTTAAAAGTCTTTAGTGAAACATGTTTTCTTCTTTTGTCTTCTTACATTCATGCATACAGAAGCAGCTACTGCAGGATGATGGACAGAACACATTGATGAAGAAGGTGCTGGACACCTACTTGCTCTTCTTTCAGATCAACCAATCAACTGCTACTCTACGGCATGTCTTCGCTGCACTCAGGCTTTTTGTACAACAGGTCCAGAAAACTTTATTTAAACATATAACATCTCATTGAAGACTCCAATCATTTTCTTAAGTGTAGATTCATCTTCCTCTTTTTTCTGTAGTTTCCCAGTGCATTCTTCCAGGGTAAGGCAGACCTGTGTGGCTGTCTTTGCTACGAGATCCTCAAGTGCTGTAACCATCGATCCAGCTCCACCCAGACGGAGGCAGCTGCCCTGCTGTATTTTTTCATGAGAAAAAACTTTGAATTTACCAAGGGCAAGTCTATCGTTCGCTCACATCTGCAGGTCAGTCAATATAAAGAAGTGAAGTGACTTCATTTCAGTTTTGTGTACTTTGTATAACATGGTTTCGTGGCTATATTGACCACTTAATCCTCTCTCCGCTACAGGTTATCAAGGCAGTGAGCCAGCTGATAGCAGATGCTGGAATTGGCGGCTCAAGGTTTCAACAGTCGCTGGCCATCATAAACAACTTTGCTAATGGAGATGCACCACTGAAGGTACAGTATTTCCTAGGGTTATAAAACAGCTTTCATATCAATAGTTATCATGTATCGTGCACTTCATATTTTGTTTTACTTTCATAACACAATTTCTACAGAACACTCCGTTACCTGCTGAGGTGAAAGACCTGACCAAACGGATCAGGACGGTTCTGATGGCCACAGCCCAAATGAAGGAGCATGAGAAGGATCCTGAGATGCTGGTTGATCTGCAGTACAGTCTGGCCAATTCCTACGCAAGCACACCTGAGCTTCGACGCACTTGGCTCGAGAGCATGGCTAAGATCCATGTCCGCAATGGGGATCTCTCAGAGGTTGGAAATGTTACATTTTTTCAGGTTCTCTTACATCAAAAACATCACCAATGTCTTCAAGAAAGTATCCATTTAAAAAAATCCAATGTGTCTGTCTTTCTCTTAGGCTGCTATGTGCTACATCCACATCTCAGCCCTGATTGCTGAATCACTGAAGAGGAGAGGTTAGTCCACACTTTGCTGCTGCTTTTGCTTTGCAAGCTTTTTGCAGCATGGTTTGTGTGTATTTGCAAAAATACCTGTTCATATGCAGTGCTGTGGAATTTCTGTCTATTTGTGCATCTCTGCAGACATGGTAACTTCAGTTCATCCAATCACATACAGTAGCTTCTCAAAATGGAAAACCTCTTTCTCTCTGCTAACACAGTCCTTCATACATTCACTGCTCTTGATGTGTATGCCTGAAAGTGAAGACAGTGCTGATTAACTGAGAACTCATGGGAAATGATGTTGGATTCCTGTTCACCAGTAGTATAGACATTTCTTTTATATCTAAATCCCATCTTCTTCCCAACCTCCTCCTCTTAGACTGATGTCCACACATTTTTCTGTGCTGCATGTTTTTTTGTTTGTAAATGTATCTCTGTGTGTGGATACTTCCTTGTGTAAACAGCTTGTATCTATCTGCCACTCTGTGTTTCTGACGTCTTTTGTGCATGGCTTTACTCACTGAGCTTGTGGGCCAGTTCCTAGCGTAGCGTGCCAGTAGTTCAGCTGCTTTGTGAGCCTTGTCCTTGAGCATAAAGAGGCAAAAGCAAGTGGACGCAAACTTGTAAACCTGCTCCTCCTCCCCTCCTACCAAACAGGCTACTGGAACGCTGACAAGGCCAGGATGTCCAGTGTGTCCCCTGAAGAAAGCCCTGTCTTTAAATGTAGCTCCTTACTAACTACCTCCCGAGATCCAGACAGTGAGTGTGTGCGCCTGGGGTCAGCTGGGTGGTGTTGGGGTTGGGTGTTAGAATGTAGAGGTAGAAAGACATGGATATCTGTGGTAGTGAGTGTGCACTTATATTTGTTTATACCTTTTGAAATTTATTGCAAGCTCTGGATGTTGAGAGGCGGACATGATTTGGATCAAAGTGACATCAGGCTGTCTGGTGGTGGTTTAAATTTGAATCACTTTTCTACACTGTGTATTGCATTTTGCAGTTTAATGTTTTGAGGACCACTGTTCTTGCCTTGATGACATGAGTTTGTGCCAGGTTACTTTTTACTGACACTGTTTCTGTTCACACAAGTCTCACAGGATAAGATGCTCAGTGTCACTGGGGTTTGATGTGAAGCACACTCACATTTGCTGTTTTTAATTTGGAGTCTGCAAAAATGGAATGCTTGACTGTAACAAAGTCTTGTATTTTCATACAAGACTATGATGGTAGATGCATTTTAAGCATCTGTACGTGCATTTACACGCCAAACATAACACCAGCAATGATGTGTGATGTTTGTAGGAAGTGTGTAAGTGTGTGTCTTTTCAGTAGTCATGCCCTGACATCACTTTCACTTGTCTGACACACCAGCGTCCTTTTCCATGGGCTGGGCAGCATTTATGTGCATCAGCCCTAATGTTAAAGAGGAGGGGGCCATGAAGGAAGACACTGGTACACAAGACACACCATATACAGAGGTCAGTGTTAGCCGTTTGTCCTGAACAAAACCATTAACTCTGTAGGATTTTATGATCATCCTCACTGTTTCTTTTTCTCTCTTATATGCTTTGTGATCTCACTGCACTTTGCAGGACACCCTGGTGGAGCAGCTGGAGCTGTGTGTGGACTATTTGTGGAAATCGGAGAGATACGAGCTCATTGCTGACATCAACAAACCTGTAATTGCTGTCTTTGAAAAGAGGAGGGATTTCAAGGTAACTGCTTTTACTCTTTTTGTGTAAGCGTGTGAGGAAATGTGCAGTGTGAGCTGTGTATAAAATTATTTGTGTTTGTTTGTACCCACAGAGGTTATCAGAGCTGTACTATGACATCCATCGCTCTTACCTGAAGGTGACTGAGGTGGTGAACTCAGAAAAGCGTCTCTTTGGGCGCTACTACCGTGTAGCTTTCTATGGACAGGTGAGGGACTACTTGATCACAATATGCAGTGAAATAGACTCACCTACACAGACTTTTAAGATGCATACAAAGCACAATGAACAGCCACTGTAAGTACACATTTAACAAGTAAATTGGAAACCCCACTAGTATGTTTTTGCACATAAACATAACTGTGTTGATCAGTTATACAGACATGTTATAATAGATATATGACACTCAAAGAATTCTGAATTGAAATCTATGAAAAAGTGCTTTGAAACCTTATTTAGGGCCAAAGTCTGACATCTTTTGCATATGGCTTTACTCAGTGAACCTTGTCCTTGAGCATAAAAGGGGCAAAAGAAAATGGATGTATACTTTGTAAACCTGCTCCTCCTCCCCTCCTACCAAACAGGCTACTGGAGAGCTGATAAGGCTAGGGTGTCTAGTGAAGAAAGCCCTGTCTTTAAATGTAGCTCCTTACTAACTACCTCCCGAGATCAAGACAGTGAGTGTGTGCACACCTGGGGTGAGCTGGGTGTTGGGGTTGGGTGTTAGAATATAGAGACAGAGGGACATGGACTGTTGCTGATAGTGAGGAGCTACATTTAAAGACAGGGCTTTCTTCAGGGGACATACTGGATATTCTGGCCTTGTCAGATTTGACCAGTGATTCTATGTATGCAGTTTTTATGTCCTGGTGACTATTGAAATTAAAGTTAATTTAGATAATACTTTAAAATAACTGGTGAACTAATAATAATAATAATGATAGAGAGGTTGCAAAATGGCTGTTTAATGGCATGACTTGTTCCCATCAGTAAGCTTGTGATGGTTTCTTTCTTTGGGTGCATACCACCAACTCTCAGTGCCAGAAATCTCAAGAGTTTGGTAAATAAAACTAAAACTGTCAGCATAGCTAGTCTTTTTGTAATTTTGTAGAAAGTTTGTAGAAAGCTTAATATTGAATTTTACCTGGGTTCATCTTTGAAGCACTGGCTTTATCTCCAAAGGAGCATTGTGCAGTTTGGGCTCGGTTTTTAAAAACCTGGATGCTTAACAAAGGATAGGTTTAAAAATAGATAATGAGAATATCAGATCAAGAAGGATACAGGACCTGGTCAGTGAGTCATGGAAATGGAAAGCAGGAGACCGGATTTGTTTTGACTGAATCGGTGTCTTTAATTTCTCTGTCTGCTTTTTTTTCTTCCTTTTTGTTGTATTCTGTATCAAGAATGTGGTAAGTTTTGTATGTCCTTGATTTTCCATTTTCCTCAGTGCTAACAACTTTTACCTTTCTTCTCCTTTTACCACTATTAACATCTGCTGCTCTTACCCTTTGAAGGGTTTGTCTAAGGCTTGCTGTGGCCCATTTCATTTCCCATTATGCCCAACAGTGAAACTGTTTCCTCCTTAAACATTAAGAAGAACTGATATCAAAGAGCAACAGTGGACAAGAAGATAGTACTTAATGAACCTCATTCACCCTTGGCATTTGACTCCAGTGCTGCCTCTGCACTCCCTCATCCAGAACTTAACACTGGCTCCCTGTTAGTGCTGAGATGTTCTAACAAAGTGACAAAGTTTTATATCTAAATGCACCAGTGACTCAAGAAACCCCTAGAGAGCAACATACAATCACAGTGACATGTATACAATGTGTTGTGAAAGCAAAAGCAACACATCCTTTATATCAAATTTTGCACTGCAGATACACCAACCCAACCAACATGTAACAAGCTTCACTGATTAGTGTGTGCGTGTGTGTGTGTTCTGGTAGGGTTTCTTTGAAGAGGAAGAAAGCAAAGAGTTCATCTACAAAGAGCCGAAGCTGACAGGGCTGTCAGAAATCTCCCAGAGATTACTCAAACTATACTCAGACAAGTTTGGAGCTGAAAATGTCAAGATGATACAGGACTCTAATAAGGTATCTTACAGAATTTGGCCATTAAAATGAATGAATTGCCTAGCTTTTGGTTGTGGTGCATAACTTTACAGAAAATATTCACAGTTGTTTATGTGATAATATTATAATATTCTTTACAAACAGGTAAATCCTAAAGACCTGGACCCCAAGTTTGCCTACATTCAGGTGACATACGTGGTGCCCTACTTTGACGAGAAAGAACAATGTGACAAAAGGACCGACTTTGAGAGACATCACAACATCAACCGGTTTGTGTTTGAGACACCGTTTACTCTGTCAGGAAAGAAGCATGGAGATGTGGAGGAGCAGTGCAAAAGACGCACCATACTGACCAGTGAGTATTTGTTCTTTATATCTTTGATATGTGGAACCTTTTGGGGGAAGCACTATACCTGACAGCCTGTGTTTGTTGTTCTGTTTTTTTTTAGCAAGTTCCAGCTTCCCTTACCTTAAAAAGCGTATCCAGGTGGTGGAGCAGCAAAGCACAGAAATGAATCCAATTGAAGTTGCCATTGATGAGATGTCACGTAAAGTCTCTGAGCTCAACCAGCTCTGCAACATGGAGGAAGTGGACATGATCCGGCTGCAGCTAAAACTGCAAGGCAGTGTCAGCGTCAAGGTGGGGATTCTTCCAAACTGCAGATACACACGATTCATATAATTTGCTTTGGTTTTGTCTCACTTGATCATCTCCATCCAGGTGAACGCGGGGCCTATGGCTTATGCCAGGGCATTTTTGGAGGAGAAGAATGCTAAGAAGTATCCAGACAACCAGGTCAAACTTCTTAAGGAGATTTTCAGGTACGACTTAAAGTGTTGGATTAGCTTTAGTCCACTATCGGAATCAATGCAATATAATACTATTTAAGGTTCACTCACAAAAAAGTTAATTACATATTAATAATCAGCACATTAATATAAGTCAAACTTAATCTGCCCTCTTCAGGAGGTTTGCAGAAGCCTGTGGTCAGGCTTTGGATGTAAATGAGCGTCTGATCAAGGAGGACCAGCTGGAGTACCAGGAGGAGATGAGAGCTCACTACCGGGACATGCTGACAGAGCTTTCTGGCATCATGAATGAACAGGTCTCACAATGCAAAGACCAATGAGTGTCCAGACTATACTGCCGTACTGTGGCTTTCTTTAATTTATTTTTTACCAGTTCAGTTGCATGGCATACTGAGCATCTTTTTTGGACTTCATCCATTTCTGTTTGTTTCTATTCCAACCTTTTCTCTCACTGCAGCTTTAAAACGCGTCCTTGCCTTCCATTCCCCTTCTCTGGCTAACCACTCTCTGTCCACTCTCTCCGCTCAAATTTCTTTACAAAAGACATCTTTTTCATCTTTCTATGTGCTTAATCCACTGTATCATTCCCTGATTTCCCAGCCCATCTCAGGAGCCAAAGTACAACTCTTGATATTTGCTCTCTTTTGCATTTATCTATTGTAATTGTAGCTTTTTATTCTTATTCTTGTCCAGATCCCTCACACAAGACAACCAGGAACGGAACGGCACAGCACCTACTGAATGGCCAGTAGATTCACCATCAACTTTTTGTCCCATTTTGAGCCTCAAAGTTGCTCATTTGATTGTTTCCGACTTTTTTTTTTCCTCGAGCAGTCGGCTAGTGGAATTGTGACTGATGAAGAGTGTGGAGGAAATTAAGGGAAGAAGTGTGTAGACTGTGGTTGTGGTAGTCTGTAGTCCTGTTGTTGAACTTTGATTGTCTACAGTAGAGATCAGGCTGCTGGACTGTTAGCTACTGTACGTTTTGGTTTAAAAGACTCAATTCATGTGTCGTATAGATTTCCCTGCCCTGTCAAGTGATTACATTTGCTTACATATTGGCAGACACACCTGCAAACAAATACAAATGCACACAAACACACAACATGCGCCTTCTCTCCACAACCCTGACCCTTTAGAGAACAGTGACCTTACTGAGCTTGAGGTGCGTTCAGCTGTATGAAATATAAAGCTTTCTGGTGCATTTTGATTACAGTCTTTTTTTTACATTTTTTTTCTGTGGAATTTTATTGAACTTTAAACTGTCTAAAGGTGTCTTGCAAGACAACTGCAGTAATGTGAAAACAGCATATGATTAGGTTACAGGTCTGAATTAGCCAAGAGTCTGAGGAGTTGAACGCACCTCCAGTTCTTGTTTGAATGTAGAGCAGCTCCACATTGCTACTTTGTATCCTAGCTAACATTCTGGAAATATCAGCTTGCCAATTTTCAAATGGAAACAAACAAAAAAATATGTTTTGTAACATTTTTATAATTGAAATTTCATTGTTACTGTTATTATTTCCTGTACTGTTTTAAATTGTAAATAAGAAATATTAATATTTAAAAATGTTTGAAATGTTTCTTTTTATAAAATATACAATATATAAATTTGTTTAGCTGAATTTAAAAAAACAAAACAAAAACTAAAGTTTTATGTATAACATTTAAATAAAATTTTGTTAATGTCCAAAGTTCCTGACTATATTTTAGTAACTTGATTCACTGTCTTAATGTCAGTGTTGCATTATTGTATGTCTTCTGTTGTTTCACAGAACATAGCAACTTACATTATGGTTACAGTTCCATTTGCTATGTTGCATATCACTAAAATTATTCATCCAATCTGTTCCTTGGCTATAGCTGTGCACAGCAGGCACTCATATTCTGTCTAGTATGGGCCTGAGAGCAGGCAGTAGCTAACTGATGATAATAGATACCCAATAGATGTGTAAAATAATGAAAGTGACAAAGAAAATTAAGACAATTAAGACAAAGAAGAAAAGAAATCTTTTTTGCCTTGCTCCCTGGTGTTATAAACAATGGCTGATGTCAGCTATATTGTTTCCAGTGTATCTACTTTCACCCTTTATATCTTAATTCTTCACTTGTACTCTGTATTGCCTGCGATCAGTTTCAAGGAGTAAATGTCACTACAGTTTTTCATTCATGCAGTGGTGCATAGCTAACAAAGGGCCAGCACAAATGATGAGTGTATGCTGCATCAAAGTACAGATAAAAGTGGTTATGCTTGTTTTTGAGCAGACGAAAGGCAACTGGCTTTAGCTCAGTTGTTTATCTCCTTACACTATAAATGACATAAGGCCAGTGCTGCTATGTTTAGGTGACACTACTTTAAAAATTTTAATTGTTGAATAAGGGACTTGCAAATTATGTGTTTTGTTATGTTTTTCTTTTCATGTCAGATATACTATAAAGACTACAAGATACACATACAGTCTGCATGTGGGCATGTAGTAAGATTTTAAACATATATTACCTCAAAAAGAATGGAAATAATTCGCTCCAAAACAGCAATTCTTTCTTTTTGGATGATTATTTTAAGAAAGTCGGCAGCCAAAGAAATCTAAATCAGATTTTCAGTTGTTTACACGTGATGTATCTCAGATGCTCTCATCATCACTTATGTGTGACTATTGTTTTCTCTTTTTCTGTCTGCACTGTATTTACCCTGAAGACGTCAACTACATACACCGATCAGGCATAACATTATGACCACTGACAGGTGAAGTGAATAACACTTGATTATCTCTTCATCGTGGCACCTGTTAGTGGGTGGGATATATTAGGGAGCAAGTGAACATTTTGTCCTCAAAGTTGATGTGTTAGAAGCAGGAAAAATGGGCAAGCGTAAGAATTTGAGCGAGTTTGACAAAGTACCAAATTGTGATGGCTAGACGACTGGGTCAGAGCATCTCCAAAACTGCAGCTCTTGTGGGGTGTTCCCGGTCTGCAGTGGTCAGTATCTATCAAAGGTGTTCCAAGGAAGGAACAGGGGTGACCCAGCGACAGGGTCATAGGCAGCCAAGGCTCATTCATGCACGTGGAGAGCGAAAGCTGACCCTTGTGGTCTGATCCAACAGATGAGCAACTATAGCTCAAATTGCTGAAAAATTTAATGCTGATTCTGATAGAAAGGTGTCAGAATACACAGTGCATCACAGTTTGTTGTGTATGGGGCTGCATAGCCGCAGACCAGTCAGGGTGCCCATGCAGACC
>VUQS01054981.1:19864-31003 GCA_015108495.1 Heterochromis multidens | reverse complement strand
ATACATGAGTGCCTCCTCCTGCTGGTTGTGTTGAAAAAATTTGACCAAACTGATTTAATTACCCTCTAATAGTAACCTTGTCTGTACAGGACAGGATTGGTACATATTGGCTGACTGAGACTGTGTAGTTAGTCGGTGTTGTGTGTCCGCGTGTGTTTCTGTGGGTACCTGTGACTGCTGAATTTCACTCAGCAGAGACAAAGGTTCTGCGTGTGTGTTGTTCAGGATGCTCTCTTCTCCCAAGTTCAGAGCTTTTTGCTGTAGAGAGCGATTCAAGGTGCGCAACTCAAACACCACTCCCTGCTCCTGCTCTATCTACACACCAACACATGCACAGTGAAAGACAAACACGGGAACACACACACAAATCAAGAGCTTTAAATATGTGTTAGTGCTACTGACTCCTGCAGCAGTTATAATTGAGATACTATTACCTCAAGCCTCATCAGTCAACACCACAGTTAATCTTAAATACGCCTCAGTTTTAGTGCTTACCTCTGCTTCTTTCTCTCTCAGTTTCACCTGTACTTCTGACAGTCTATCTCTCAAGCCCTCTCGCTCCATGCGAAGTCTTTGGTTGTCTTCCTCTGAAGCTTTTAGTTGGGTCTCCATGTGTGACAGCCGTTCTTGCAAAACTCTGTTCTGTATGAGAAGGATGAAAAAGATAAAATAGGCAATATTAAAGGTAAAAGAAAAAGGTATGTTATGTTTTAGCATTGGAGTTTTTTTTTTAAATTATATTTCCATTTGGGTTTTAAATTCTCTAAAATGGGGTAGATTTTAACCCAAACCCTACCTCTAACCCTGATGGGCTTCCTGGTGACCTGGACCTGTTCATGAAATTAGTATCCTGACTGTTGGTTTATGTTTCTACTGAACTTTTTAAGAATTTTTCACTAATTCTCATTACAGAGTACAATTACTTTGTAACCAGATTTTGATGCTTCATGACATGAACTATTGTAACCTAATACCTGTCACATCTACATGACTTTAAGAATTTTCCCCATATTTCTGCTGGTATTTAGTCTCAAGCCAGACTCAAGGTATCCAGACTTGAGATTTGATTTCAGCTCAACCTATTTGAGAAATGACTCCGTGATTTGTGGACTTTCCTTCCAGAACTTGACACTTGACTTGGACTTCCACCACAAGGCAGCAAAAAACAGCTCTTATACTTTCATGTTGTGCTACATCTTCATGCTTTTTAGGCACGTTGCTCTTAATTAAATGAAAACTTTATGTACAGACTACTATCCTTTCAAAACAAAAGCAATGATTTTCTTGTCAGTATACCTCTCCTTGTATGTTTTCTAACTGTGTGAAGCTGATGTTTCGGCTAAAAGATGATTCTTCCATTTCTTCTCTGAGGGTACGAAGCTCAGTCCTCAAGGAATGCTCCAGCGTCACAGCCTAGATGTGTGGGAGATGGGAAGATGAGAAAGGTGTGAATAACAAAGGCAGGACTATCGAAACCGGTTAGTCTGCATTGTTTCTGTCTGTGATTGCAATGTGACGCAACATATGTTCAGAGATTCACTGATCCATTAAAACAAACCTCTGCCAGCTGCTCCACCAGTCTCTGGTTGTGGTTGGCTAACTGAGTCATCTGCTCGCCCTCATCTTTTCGCCGGTCACGCCCTTGACTGTGGTATTTCTCCAGCTCAGCCCGTAGAGCGGTTAAATCAGCAGTTAGCTCCGCCTCCCTCTGCCCAAATGCCAGTTCATTCATCTCCAGCTTTCTCTGAAGAACATGCTTCTCCTGCTGTAAAGTCTGCATTGAACACCACATGAACTGGCTTCAATAGCCTGATAAAGAATGTATACAGGGACACTAAAAAAAAGTAAGACAACCAGATGTTTCTGATAACATGAATGATGGCTCCATTCTTGACAAGTATTTATAGGACATGGCAGTATGACAGTGAGCAAGCATACACAGTAGTAAGACCCAGAAAATAAAGAAGCAACATTTAATCAAAAACATTCAAAACACATTTAACATGTATAATTGTTTTTCATTAAAAATGACTATTCTGTTTATTTGTTTGTGTTTTTAAACTCTCTATTGTGGGCAGATTTCTAAGTTTTTATAAGTTTATAAGTTTTAAAAATATACAAAATCCTTCACTTAAAAAAAAAATAGTGAAGAAGTACCACTAACAAAAAGCCACATGAGCTTGAAATATGGCGTGAGATCTACTTAAATGAATTTTGCTAAAGTTAAATGTACTTAATACACACTAAATTAAGCATACTTATGAGGAATCAGAAGCACCTTCCCATGTCCCACACACATGCACAGCTGCAGAAACACTATTTTAAACAACACTGGATTAAGCACTCCTTACATGATTGCTGCCATGTATTCCTGGATCATTATCATAGACAGTATAAAAGATTGTTATGGGTGTCAGGCCCACAGTGGCCTGTTGCTAGCCACTGGAGTAACGACCTGCATTTACAGTGGGGCTTTTTGCATGTTTTGCTTGTTCCATCATTTTTAATGGTTAGGCTGCATACTAGAACTAGAATGATAAAATTTGCTCAGTAATGCTAAATTTACTTGCTGTAGATAGACAGATAGCTAAAGTGTTTAGCCAGCTAAAGGTATTTTATGAGTTTCAGTGCCTGGTTGCACATTGTTGGAGCTGTTTCTCCTCCAGTGGGGGTGGTTTTCAGGGTTGTATCATCTCTATGCAATCTTACAAATCTTCTGCCCACTGGTGGAACGACGGTGCGCTGCAGGCCATATACAAACTGCCTTCATGCAGTGATTTGCTAGTAATAAATGTTAATCTTACTTAACATTTCATTTTGTGTCAAAAATATGTGTATCAAATGTGACATTTTGTTTTTCTGACTATTAATTGATGTATAAGGCTTTGGGGGTTTAACAACAGTAGCTTTAATCTTACCTCCAGATCCCTTTCAGTCTGCTCCAGAGTGACTGCAAGCTCCTCGTTCTTCTCCAGTAAAGCCCGTCCCAGCTCAGCAGCTAGAATCAGGTCAGTCTCTATCCCTCCTGCACTGTCAGTACTTCCAGGAGAAGATGTGGATAAGGGAAGACTAAAGGAGAGAGAGACCGAGGAGGAGGGAGAGAGAGGAAAGAAGGAGTCCTCCAGGCTGGGTGACGGAAGACTGTTTTTCCTGAACATTGCTGACAGTTGTAGGAATCAGTTAGAAAGTATCATCCCAGGTCCTGGTGTTGTAATTCAGTCTCCCACAGGTGGGTGTAGACAAAGAATCAGGACTTTTTTCCCCCTGTTTCTCTTGGTCTGGTCTACAAGTGTTTGGATTCCAGTTTTGTCATCCAGAGTACTCCTTGTGCTTCACTGTGTGTTCCCAGTTCTTATATCATTCACTTCTTCTCTTCTTGCCTTTACCGAAACATCTTTGGGCAAGAAAAGATATTTAATAACCCAGAATACCTGTTTTCTGGTAATATAATCTAGCACGGCCTAAAAGGAGGTCTTTTGTCTGACAGGTTTTTGTTGCAACTCTGACCGAAACACCAACCTGCATTATCATTGTCTCCTCCCTAAATTCCAGAGGCATTGTACACTGCTATTTCCTGAAAATACTGCAATGTGTTGAATGTTTCCAATAGTCTCTTAAGTAATACATTTAGGCCAAATTATTTATAAATAATCAGCTTGTGCTTAGTCTTAAAAAAAATTCATCTTTGCTTGATAAATCACTGCTATCAAATGTAATTCCCAGATTATTTCTATATAAATTCTGACTATATAAACTCAATTTCAGTCACAGTATAGTAGTATCAGTATCTGGAGTCTCCCCAGCCTCACCTATCATGTCTGTCTTTCAGCCTGACATCACTCTTTGCGTCTCACCTGTTAATACCTGTCACTATCATGAAACCATGTTGTCATCCTCTTTAAAATCCCGTAAAATACAAGTAATAAACTCATTCCTACTTTATTTTACGTTGTTTCCAGTACGAGAACTGACAGAATCCATGTTAATCCATGTTCTACCTGAATTTTAAAGATGAAAAATTAGGTCTTACCTGACAGCTCTCAGCCAACGCAGGCTAACAGGTATAGTCTTCCTGTTTGGTGAGTGTGTGTGTGTGTGTGCGCGTGTGTGTGTTTGGGAGTGTTTGCGCAAGAGAAGCTCAGCTGGTTTCCTTGGCAGTGGAAACATTCAGTATGTAAATAAAGCACATGGCTCCACCTCCTCCTGAGTTACAAAGGTGAAGAGAGGGGAAAAAAAAGGGGAATGCACTGAGAGACAGAGCGGGAAAGACTGGAAAAGCGGAGTGAAATTAAGAGATGCTGCTTGGATATCAAGCAGTTAAACAAGCAAGGGGAAACTCAGATTAACTCTGAGGAATTCACTGTTGTTTGAGTGGGGGTGACATGGCATGAGAGATGGAAAAGTCCAGGACACAAGCAGGGGTCTGTCTACTTTGCCCCCCTTCTCCTCCTTTGCCCCCATCCTGTTTACCTGCTTGAAGGATTTCAAAGGAGCTCTGTGTGTGCTCATTTATGAGGAAGGGTTAGGGAGAGAAGAAAAAGGGGCCTGCTTTGACTGCACCTCCATCTTAGAGTCAGCAAACAGACTTAAGAGAAGAATAAAAACCCAGGACCTTCCTCGCTGAGAAAAAAGGCTTTTCCATCAGTAGGCTCGTTCACATGTAGACATGGCTTTCAAACTGTGGTTTGCTCTTTCACTGTGCCTTGTGTTAGGAACCTCTGAAGCTGGAAAGCAGATGCCTAAACTTTCTGACAAGAAACTTTGCGCCGACTCTGAATGCAGCCGTAAGTAGCAACAGTTTATTTTTGCTGCTGACCTCTGCTTTGCTTAAAAGTTCACTATTTAGCAATCACAGTCGTATCACGTTATAACTCATGACATATGTCCCTGCGCAGATCCTATCCTGAT
This sequence comes from Heterochromis multidens, assembly GCA_015108495.1. Lineage (NCBI taxonomy): Eukaryota > Metazoa > Chordata > Actinopteri > Cichliformes > Cichlidae > Heterochromis > Heterochromis multidens. The sequence goes on along the minus strand of VUQS01054981.1, from coordinate 26,095 downwards.
AGCTCGTGCACTGCAGGACTACTACCCTGGAGACTGCAGGTTTATCCCCATCAGACAGGGGCAGCTTGTCTATGTTTATGCAATGCTAAAAGACAGAGGGAACCTCTTCTGGGCTGGCAGCGTGAGTAAAAGTGACATATTTATGTGGTAATAAATGGCTTGGGCATGGCTTGTAACCATAAAACCTTAAAAAAGTTACGTGGGTGTGGTTTTCCATGTGCAGCAAAACAGTCAAAAGTTATGCCATAAAACAAATGTTATCTGGATCATCTCTTCCCAGGTACAAGACTCCTATTATGGACAACAGGAAGCTCGCATTGGCCACTTCCCCAGTAGCATAGTGGAGGAGACACATGCTCTCATGCCAGCCACTACTGAAGTCAAAACTACTGTAGGTGAACACACACATCCACACATGCATATGAATTATTTAGTGCTTTCTCCTAATTCAATTTCTCTTCTTTTTTCCAGAAATGGGACTTCTACTGTTACTGATATTACCCTTAACAAGAAAAAATAACTTTTTTCATGTCACAAAGTAACATATTAACTTGATATGATGCACACTGCTGACAGCTCATTTGCATGCACCTGATAATGAGCTTCAGCAGAAGTATGCACTAGCTCTGCACAGCAATGAATGCCTGTAAAATGTGTTAATATTTCATGAGCTCTGTATTTGACTTCTTCTGATAGTTACTGTAAGTCTCAATTTTATATCAATCAGCAATAACATTAAAGTGACGGCTGAAGCAAATAACATTGATCTTCTTGCTACAATGTGAGGTTCTGCTGGGAACATAGCTGATGTTACTTGGACACCGGCAGAGGTTCTGCATCCTTGCTTTGAAAGGTGGTTTTAGTGTTAATGGATGATCGATGTACTTTCTCTGTAATGCTCATGTTTATCTGAGGTTTTGCAGATAATAAAAGTTGTTAGATCATGCATTGAAAAATGAGAGAAACATGAATTGTGCCTGCCTTTTCTCTGCTACACCTACTCCTTTAACTTTCTCATTGTGTGTCACCGAAATAAACTCGAAATAAAGTCAACAGGCAATGTCAGATGATAAAAAATATTTTAAAAAGCAGCAATGAAGTAAGAAATTTAAATTCATTAGAGGTCACTTTTGCATTGTCAAATGCAGCATGCTGCAAATCATTTAATCTGGTACCTTTTGAGACAGGGCTAAACTTTAATTCCTGGAAATTCTAATTCCTCAATATTAGTAAAGTATGTGAAAATTATTGTTTTAAGTCAAAATAAAAGTGCAGCCTCTCCACATATACTATATATCACCAACCACTTTATTAGGTATACCTTTTGCTCTCAGAACTGCCTTAATTCTTCATGGCACAGATTCAACAAGGTGCTGGAAACATTCCTCAGACATTTTGGTCCATATTCACATGATAGCATCACACAGTTGCTGCAGATTTGTCAGCTGCACATCCATGATGTGAATCTCCTGTTCCACCACATCCCAAAAGTGCTCTGTTCAATTAAGATCTGGTGACTGTGGAGGCCATTTAAGTGCAGTGAACTCACTGTCATGTTCAAGAACCAGTTTGAGATAATTTGACCTTTGTTACATGTTGTTTATACCACATTCTGACCCTACTATCTGAATATTGCAGCAGAAATCGAGACTCATCAGACCAGGCAACAATTTTTCCAATACTGTCCAATTTTGTTGAGCCTGTGCGAACTGTATCCTCGGTTTCCTGTTCTTAGCTGACAAGAGTAGTGTGTGATCTTCTGCTGCTGTAGCCCATCTGCTTCAAGATTCGACCCGTTGTGTGTTCAGAGTTGCTCTTCTGCATACCTTGGTTGCAACGAGTGGTTATTTGAGTTACCGTTGCCTTCCTATCAACTCAAAGTAGTGGCAGTTTACCCAGAAAACTGCCACTCACTGGATATTTTCTCTTTTTCAGACCATTCTCTGTAAACCCTACAGATGGTTGTGCAAGAAAATCCCAGTAGATCAGCAGTTTCTGGAAAAACTGACTGTTATCTTTCTTCCTGTTCTGATGCTTGATTTGAACTTCAGCAGGTCATCTTGATCATGTCTAAATGCACTGAGTTGCTGCCATGTGATTGGCTGATTAGATATTTGCATTAACAAGCAGCTTAAAAGGTGTACCTAACAAAGTGACTGATGAGTTTTTCTGTTTAGACATATTTAAATAACAATAAAAACAAATTATGATAATGACTGAGTGTGTAATGACAGAATTAAAATGATGAAAATAAAAATGATAGTATAATAATGTATGTTTCGTTCTAAACCAAATTCTCATAATGCAATAATATAATTGTTGTCTGTATAATAATCTAACAAAAACGACTTTATGACACACAGGAGGGGAGAAAAATCAGGATTTCAAAAAATGGCACACTTAACATCTACATTGATGTGGATATTTCTGAGAGTATCGACGAGACGTTTGTCAATAAATCCAGAGATGCTATCGCTGTCGATGCTCAGTTCCCTCACACCATCACACCACCAGAAGCCTGAACTGATACAAAGCAGCCTGGATCCATGCTTTCATGTTATTTACACCAAATTCTGACCCTACCATCCGAATGTTGCACCAGAAATTGAGACTCATCAGACCAGGAAACATTTTTTCAATCTTCTATTGTCCAATTTTGGGGAGTCTGTGCAAATTGTAACTGACAGGAGTGGCATCCAGTGTGGTTTTCTGCTGCTGTAGCCCATCTGCTTCAAGGTTTGACATGTTGCCTTGGTTATAATGAGTGGTTATTTGAGTTCGAAGCAGTCTGGCCACTCTCCTCTGAGCTCTGACATCAGCAAGCATTTTTGTCGAGAGAACTACCAGTCACTGGATATTTTCTCTTTTTTGAAGCATTCTCTGTAAACCCAAGAGGTGGTTGTGCGGGAAAATCCCAGATCAGCAGTTTCTGAAATATTCAGACAAACTACTGAATTGCTGCCATGTGATTGGCTGATTAGATATTGGTGTTAATGAGCGGTTGAATAGCTGCACTTAATAAAGTGGCCAGTGAGTGTATGCTGTTATGTGAAGTCCATTTAAAAACAGAAACACTATAGACAGAAGAAAATCATGTTAATGTGGCAATGATTTAAAAAAAAAACCCACAACAGACCTGCAAATTTGAGTTTCTGTATTTATTCTGCTTGCTGTTTTCTGTGTTAATATGCCAGATGCTTTTACAAATATAATCGAGTTGTAATTCTTGCATCTACAAGTACAAATGCGCTCACGTTCACATACATTCACAATCATACTATCCTTAGCAGCTCAGAGGTCATGCTCCCCAGTGAAAAGGGGCCCTGTCTGTTTCTCTCCTTGTCCACGACTTTGCCCCCTGCTCATTCACCCTCTCTCTTCCTCTCAACACACCTGGTCCCAAGGCCTTTGGTGGCTTTTTTTTTTCAGTAAAAACAAACTGACTGTCTGTGCCTCCAGAAAACCTCCTCCCCACACATACAGAAACCAATGCTATAAACAGAGCACATTTGGCATCTTACTAATACCCGCTCACTCTGTTCTGTGTGCTGAAAATACAGTTACTGTTAGTGTGTTATCACCTTAAGCGGACCATCTTGAGCAGTCTTTTTACTACCATACATTATTAGCATTTCTCTATAAAACCAATAGGTACTGCAAGCTTGTTTCGGTTCAATTACCCACAAACAATTTTGCCACTGAAGTGTAGTCCTGGTAAAGACATTGTGTAACATCCAAATGCCTGATGGAGGTTCTGCATTTGTCGTTGGAAATACTGTTATGTGTGTAACTATAGTTGGCTGAGAAGCGTAATCTGTTTGCTTATGATAGGGAAATTCATTCTCAGGAGCTCAATATCCTGCAACTCACCATGATGTGTCTATAAAAGCTCATGTGTACTGTCATATAGACTCTGTTACACGTGCACAACATTTAAAGCACCAGTTTTGCTGAGACAACACAACAATAGTGAATTAGGAGTTAGATACTGGTTTATTAGAAGGCAGTTTTAGACATCTAGAAATGTACGACTTGCCTATATGTGTACTGAACCGCCAACATAACAGAAAATATAAAGGGTTAGTAGCAAAGCAGCGTCAGACTCTGCTCTACATTTTCTGTTTCTGTGTTCCATCTTCACAGGCAATAGGAATACTGCGCTCTGGCCCAGGAGATGACCGAGGTGTTGTGATTGTCAGCACACCATCATATGACAGACTGGAGGTGACCTCGGCACCTGTCACACCAGAAGGAAGCCTGTACTTCCTCAGAAACTGTCTTGACACAAAGCCGTGGTCATCCTGAAACAGAATTAGTCAGTGCATCAGTATAGTGTGACTAAACTGGTGGTACTATTTTTGCTGATCTCTAAAGTCTCTCTAACCTGTCTGTCTTCGTGTTTGCCATGTATTGTGATGAACTCGTCACTAATGTTGACAGACAGCTCATCAGGGGAGAAATGCTTCACATCCACATAAATGACATAGCGATCCTTTTCCAAGCGCATCTATACAGACAGTAGAGCTGTTAGTAACAGTACCAAGCAATGAGTCAGCATGGCATTAAAACCCATAAAAACCTTGTTTAGTGAAGGACTTGCACCTGAAAATCATACAAACACTTGTGACATCAGTGCAGTTTCTGACTCTGATGTATAATCATAAATGCAAATCTCACAAATGAAAGACTATAAAACACTGTCTAACCTGCAGTATATTAGTTATTTTTCTAGATTTCAGAAACTTGTGCATAATTCCCATGATGTAATGTAATAATCTTAATAACACAGGTCAATTGTACTCTACCTCACTGTGTCCATTGTCAGGCCAGTTGAACCAGCGCATGAACAAAGGGCGTATCCAGGGGAAAGACCAGGAGAACGGCCAGATCATTGGCCAGTCAGTGAGAGGTTCTGCCAAGGAGAGGTCAGAAAATCGATGTGGGAAGGCCCGGCGGTACCAGGGATACTGGATGGGGATATCCATGGTGAGATTCCAAGAGGGTTGTAAAAAATAATAAGGCAGGCTAACTTTTGGTCTGACTTGGTTTGAGATGGGTGCTGCTCTTCTCTCCTGCACTGAATTTATAGGCCTTTCCCTCCCATCCAATCCAGGCTTTGTCTCTGTTCACCATCTCTGCACCCCCTCCCCTCCGTAACCTCCCATGCACACTTGCATATAGACTCTGCCAAAAGCCTGATCTTTCTGGAACAATGATGTCAACTGTTTATCCCTCCATCACCACCATTGTTTCATCTGTCTGACTGAGACTGGTTCTCTCCCTCTCTCCATTACCCTGTATCTCTCCCTGTTCTCCCGGTCATGAGGTGACACTGGCTAGGAATACTGCTGACACCCCCCATGCTCATTCCCCAGGAAATGCCCCTGTCTGGTGTGTGTGTGTGTGTATGTGTGTGTTTTTGTGAGGGTTTGTTTGAGGAATAGCTGCCAGAGCATTAGCCTGCTGTGCCCTGAGTGCCAGAAGCTTTAGGTTTGTGTGTGGAGTGGATGTGTGGTTGAATGGGAATTGATGAGTTTGTAAGGGCCAGCATTAGATGACACTGTGCGTATCATTTTGCTATGAGCTCAGATGTAAAATATGAAGTCCTTTGCGCTGGTTGGGCCAATAAATTTCTTTCAGTCTCCGCTTCATCCTCCCAGTCATGTTGGTACCGAAGGAAGGCTGTATGCATTAAATTATATCTGCAAACACAGAGGTTCTTCAGAAGCTTTTAAGCCATCACACCATGAACTTCTGTTTTAGTGCTTTGCACACCAAGCCCAGGCATTGTGCCAGACTAACTGAGCCAAAGAACCATCCAATGGAAACTGGAGTTTTTATCTATCAGTAAATTGTGAGCTGCTTAATTGCCCAATATAAATGTTAGGTTAATAGACAGGTCGAGATGAATTCAAGTAAGAAAGCAATAAAGTCACTGCAAGGTACTAAAGCATGAGCATGGCAGGTATGGCTGTAGCAGTAAACGCCCTGACTGTAGTGAATCAAAGGGTTTGTATTTCATTCATTATAAATGAAAGCTTTGTAAGTGTAAGACATGCTAATTTCACTTACTTAAATGTGTTAAATTTTAGAAATAACAACAAGTTTGTTTTGCTGCAGAAGGGCCTTCTCCCAGGAAGACTCTCCAAAACGTGGTTAACGTTGTTGAAAGTGTTTTAGTCCAAACTATAAGTTTTCCCTAAACAACGGACAGTAGTTTTAATTCTTAAA
>VUQS01054981.1:0-19844 GCA_015108495.1 Heterochromis multidens | reverse complement strand
AAAGAAAAAAAATTAAAAAAAAAAAAAAAAAAAAAAAAAAAAAAAAAAAAAAAAAAAAAAAAAAAAAAAAAAAAAAAGCTTTCCACCAGCAGCCCTATCAGCGTCTCTCGTTACCATGGTGATGTGCGTTGCCCCGGTCACTGGGAGTGGAGCCGTTTTTGCTGGTGTTGTTGGTTATAACCGACATAAATGTGCTAGTCGGTCAAAATCGTCTTTGTGGCCGCAGAAATGGACTTACCGGCTTCGTATTACGGGGAACTTGATCAAAGAAACCCAGTACTTTCAGCTTTTAAGCGAGACATTAACTCGTTCATAACGCTGATGAAACAAGTCGCTTCGTCGACCAACCAGGACAACAGCACTTATGCTAAAGGGTGAGATAGTCAACGTTAGCTTATAAAGGTCATACTGGCGTATTAAAGGAAACTTTAGCTTATTAAGTTAACGTAGGCTTATTGAAATTAACCTTCTATAGTTAGTTGCGTGCAGTTTTTGTTAATGTTATTCATTCCATTGAAAATTATTTAGCTAATAATAACTAGCAATATGCTTATGTTTGGACCATAGTATATAGAAATGTTAGGTAATAGCAAACAGGCATTCAAGGATAAGGTCCATAAGCTTATTTTTTATTTATTTATTTATTTTAATCTCGGGGTCCTGCACTTTTCCATCACAGCGGTGACTGAGACAACTTTTTTTGTCTGTGCAGTCAGATTAAATGAATAGTTTTCTGAATTTTCAGTGATAGGGTACTATGTGCAGAACAAATCTTTATTTCAGACCCTGAAGTCCATCTCAATGTAAAAGAAGAAATAGTAAAAAAAAAAAAACAACAACACAAAAATGTAATTCTCAGTGACCAGAACACAAGTAGACCATTGTTTCCACAAACAAGAGGAATTTGTGTCACTTAGAGTAGGCCCAGTTAAAGCCATTACTGTATGACTACATTTTTCAAATCAATTAATCGGCACATACATTTGTACATACATAAAATGGATGGCAACATTACTAATCTCAAACGTTTGGCTCGTACTGGAGCAAAATCCTCATTTTCATTTTTGCTTTTCTCTAAGTGCACCACAAATGTGCAAGATATAAAGCAGGATTACAGTAGGCTCTAAAAAGAACTGTTTTGACATAATCTTTACACATGTAGAAGTTTCGAGGCAGCATGTTTGCTTGTGCATACAGTTTACAGCACTGCTGCTGCATCCTGTCATATTCACACAGATCATTCCTGATGTGACTCAAATATCTTATTTTAGTCATCACATTTATAGTTGGTTTGCAAAGCAGAATGAGGGAAAAAGTATACTACAAACCATACCTTTAGCAGACCCTGAGCAGTTGCTGTAAGCCAGCACTATACGGAAACAGATCAACAAGTCATCAGCGTACTTCAGATGATAGTTAAAGGCTGTCTCCCATCATACAGCCACTTATTATGCTTGTTTAACTTTTTAGAAAGATCATCTAGAAAATGAAAAGAGCAATATCCAACTTTGTCAGACCCCATATACCCGCTTTGAACATATTTTTTTATTATATACATTTTGAATCAGTTGGACATCTCTTGGTCTGCTGTTTATGTTGTTTATTTTAAAGCTGCCCTGTTTTGAATTAATTTTTGAAGGATTAAAATCCTGGTGGAGACATGGAAAAAGTTCAGACATCGACTACCTTTGAAGGTATACCAGGAGCACATGTTGCAGATTGCAGACTTTCTCTATGGAATAAAGGTATTTGACAAAACCCTAAATGATAATACCTGCTAATATGTGATTTCCACAGCTGACCTTTTATTTTATTAAATATGAATTCAGCCAGTGCTTCAAAGTTTTATCAGTCACCATAGTCAGGGTGATTGAAGGAACCCAGTCAGTCTTGGTTGCTGTGCATTCTTTGTTTTACTACTTGCCGCCTCTTTACTGTCTGCAGAATTCATCAGTATTGATCACAGTATTAGCAATCTTGGTTTTACTGCTGCAAAACTATAGGAGGCAATTGGACAAGGTGTCTTCCCCATGACACACGTTCACGGTGTTATTTTTCTTCCCTCTGTAGCTGTACCAGCTGGCTCTATGGCAGGGCTACAGTCTCCACCTGTCACAGTTCAGCTCAGTGAAAATAACTGACATCACAAATGTGGACCACTTCATGACCTGCTTCTTCCCCGAAGGCCTTGATACAGACCAAAATACCTTTGCCATGAAGGTACACTTCACTGTGTGAGCCTGTATGTGTAATATGTTACGTTATGACTGTTTGCAGGTTATACTTTGCTGTTTTATGTTACTATGAAAGTTTCCTACATGGAGACAGATCAGTGATATTTTGAGATGTTTGTACCAAAGACCTGCTATTATTCTGTGTGCATGCATGTGTCTGTGTGTCTGTCCTGTGTGTGTGTGTGTGTGTGTGTGTGTGTGTGTGTGTGTGTGTGTGTGTAGGTTCGTGCCATGAAGGGCTGTGCCCTGTGTATATTTGAGCTGGAGAGACAGCACAGGTTCCTCAACCAGAAGGGCCTCTGTAAACTGCTGCGTGTGCTGAACTTTATGAGGACCATGATGCAAGCATTTCAGCAACATGAGCACCTCTACCGGGAAATATATAATGGTATATTAGAAGAACTTGTATAATATTTCTTTCTTGGAGTGACTGACTTGGAGTGGACTATTGTCAAAATGTGAAAAAAAAAAGTGAAAATAAGCTGTTCATAAACTGTTTATCTAGTGTTGAATTTAGTATTTTGTGGTAAATCTCGCCTCCTAATTGTATTTCTGTCTCATCTTATTCAGGTTCGTTACACATTTACAACATCTGCCGTTATCTGATGTCTATGAAGTGCAGTGCAGAGGTACTTCTAACTTCTGCCACTTGTTTTTTTCTTGTTAAAATGGTTACATACTTTTCGTCTTTCCAAACACCTTCTGAAGAAATAGTTTTTAGCCATTTCTGATATACATAATGGAAAAGAAAATCATGTGTGACAAAGGCTGTGAATTTAACTGTGGCTCATAATGTTGGAAGTGTTTGAAGGAGATCTGCAAGCCTGTTGTTGTGATTTGGCGCTATATAAAAAAAATTGAACTGAATTGAATTGAACTGAATGCGAACCCAGTTATTCAAACTAGTTAATCTAATTGTGAATGACAGTATTTCAGTTTTAATTGACTGATTAGTCTCTGCATATTGAAGAACACACAATTCCTAAAACTGTGGGGTATTCTTATGTAATGAATATAGTGTATAATTTAATTGTGTAGCTGTCTTTGTCATCTTTTGTGATACTTACAGCCTCCATTTATCATCTTATCCAGGCACTGGAGTACCTCCTGTGGGCAAGCATCAGTTTAGAGTTGTCCATCCCTCTGATGACAGCTAAGTATCTGCCAATGATTGTCACACTCTACTGTGCTGTCTGCCAGTGTTACTATGACAACCGGGCTGAGGTGCAGGCGGAGGTGAAATGCGTCAGCATCTAGACACCTACAAATACACAGTCTGATCCTTCAGAGGCTGATCTAATCAGTAATAAATGCTGTGTAAATTGGTGTTGATCTTTATGCAGTTTTCTTAGCCTCCCTGCTGTTAATCAGCACACACAAAGCAGTAAATTATTCCTCATGCTTGACTGTGCAAAAAGAAAATCTTGCTGGTGTGTTGGGCATATTGGGCATATTTACTGACATTTTATTATGAAAATGTTGACGTCAACGCAAAAGTTAATTGGAGTTACTCTTGAAGTCTGATGCCCCATTTTGTGTTGTGTTTGTTTGTCTTCAAATGCTTTCAGGAATTTGCCAGGAGAGCCCTCGGAAAAATCAATGAATTAGCAAAACTGGGGGAGCACAGTGAAGTTCCTGCCACCAGAGAGACTCAGAGAGCTTACAAAGATGTCTCTATTAAGGCAGGAAACTTGTTCCTGAGATATATCCGTAGCACACTATGATACTATGATAAAATATTATTGTTTCTCAGTGTGTTAGACTACAGTAGTTTCAATAATTAGATGTTCACCACTGAATGCAGTCACTTCTGAAGATGCATTTCCTTGTGAATTTCGTGGACCTTTACAATGTCAATGTTTTGCTTTTACAGTATTGATGTGCTCTTCTTTGGTTAACATATGAAAGGTGATTCAGAGTGTTCTTTTTTCAGCTTGGTGCCATGATTTTCAAACGAGCAGCATTTGAGACCCGAAAGAGACCCAAAACCCTGTTCAGAAGCAAAATCAAAAGCACCCTGAAGGACATACCTAATGTAATAACATATCGTATCATCATATTCAGTATTAATTCTCATTCTTAACTGCAGTTTCACTTAGGGGCTACTGTTAGCTGTTTAAAGCTGTACAATCTATATTACTTTTTAAATCTTTCACTACTGTATGTATTGCTTTGTATTTAATTGAGAAAAGATTTTACTTCTGTTGGATTTCTACAATCAAAATAATTTGTCTATATATGTGCTGTATATTTTACACGTATGAAACCTTAATACTGCCAGAGATCTCTGCTTTAGTTCTGTATCTGAAGTTATTGCTGCAAGCTTTTTGCTTCAAAGGAAAGCTAATTTTGTGAGTCGGTTTAACTAAAATCATATGTACTGTAGGTGCCATGGCCTCGTACCCCAACAGAGCGCGTGCTTATAGGCCTGTTTGAGTGCAGTGCAGCACAGTTCCTGGGCATATTGGAAGCACTCTGGGACAGCAACACACGCCCACTGCAGATGAGGATGCCAGACAATCTGGAGCTGCAAGAGGTTTACCTGGAACTCCTGTCTGCTGGAATTAGTTTATTATCTGGTTAGTGAAACAAATACACAATAGAAAAACATTGCAGTAATTACAATAAGTACACAAATTACAGTAAGTGGGCACTTAGGTGAGGAATTCTCAGTGGGTAATGTACATATATGAAAATGTCTGTCAAGGAGTCACTGGTGAGCAGAGGTGTGATGACCACCCATGCCTGTCTCCTCTTGTATTGACACCAACATCGACTCTAATGGATTTAGCTATTTCAGGTGAGTCTCTGTCATTTTTGTTCTGTATTACAATCAGCATGTGTGTTTGTTTTGTGCAATGGTTTAAAAGTCATTATGAGGTATTGTGTTGTGTTGCTAGGAGAAAACAAAATACCTATCAGGTCTGCAGTGAGGTTCATCAAGCTGCTGTTTCAGTACAAGCAGCTAGATGCATTCACTGAACTTGCCAAGGAGATGCTGCAGGTTTTGTCTGTAAGTAGCACACAAGCAAAAATACTGTAATTCATATTAATCAGAAAAGTCAAATATGTCAGGTATCACTTGTCCATTCTTGCATTTCAAGTCTGATCACACAGTTTGGCACATTCAGTGTTTGCATGATCAAGAGTGGGAGTTTTAATTTGGGTCTCTCTAATGACAGGGTGTGGATGGTCAGTCATTCAGGAGGGCAGAGCAGGAGCTTGCTTTGCTTCAGAGTTTCAAAATTTTTCTGTCTACCCAAAGGAGCCCCCCTAAAGAGGACATCATAAGCAAAGGTAGCATTAGTAAATCTCTGCCACATACAGACTTATTAACATTTTTGGACTCCAAACTTTTATCTTGAATAGGAAATATTTGAAAAGTCACCATTTTTAATTTTTTGATTGTGTTTCTAAGCTCTCACACATTTGATTAATTTGTCAATTTTTTTTCCCACATGTACTACAGCCATGAACTTCTCTAGAAATTACCCAGCGGAGTAGTATATGTGAAAGCAAATTTTCCAAATCAATTGGATGGGAATAAACAGATGTTACCCTACCAGCACGCTAGCACAAAGTCTGAATAATGTCACAATCATAATGTGAGAATAGAGCTGGTAAAGGTCTAGAGCATTCCCAGAAAGTGAGTAGGTGTTGTATAACCTCTACCCAGGTATCACCACTCACCTAAACCAAATGGAGTACATATGAGAACCTAAACTAACCCTAACTGCAGAAAATGTCCAAATCAAACTTTTTTCCCCCTACATTGTCTAGGATTCGTATTTGAAAACTGCTCTAGCGATGTTTTTAAATCATATTATTTACTAAGCACTGATTAGATATTAATAAGGTGCTCAGTGTTGGGCCTTGGTTTCTCAAATGATTCAAAACTAATCACAGCAATCACAGTATAAAGTGGTCATGTTCTTTTATGTTTCCACAGACAGACATAAGGCTTCATTTTCTATGAGTGATAAACTAACTGATCTGGTACACACCCTTCACAAGTCAGTTTGTGATTCGGCTCCTGTAAGTTTCTATGCTGCATGCCATTTGCATGTGTTTGTGTTGAGGATAAAGGATGAAGGTTCAGGCTGAAGTTAGAGGGAGAATTTAGAGGGGGACATTTTTAGTGTTGGCGTGAACTGTGCATATGTTTGTGTAGGAGGTGCAGCCAGATGCAGACCTCGTTTTGGATATTGTGTTGTTTCTGTGGGGTAAGATGAAGGCAGTGATACAGAGAGATCCTCTGCAAAATCTTGACAAGGTGTGTATTAAAAAAACATTTACTATAGCTGCTTCCAGTTGAGCTCATTGCTGTCAAATATAAAACTTTGTATCTTAAATTCATGAATTTTCATTGTTCTGTTCATTTGTCTTTTTTACTATTTGTGAACATGTTTGCAGTGGCTGTGGGGTCTCTATGTGCTGTGTGAGGTGGCCTTCGCTTGTGACCTGGCAGCTGTTGACTGTGTCATGATGGCAGAGATGAGCCACACATTGGGCATACTGTTGGAGAATACAGCTGAATGTTTTCTTCAAACTCCAACGTCAGGTGAGAAATTATTTTCTTCCATTTGTGCTGTTACAGTTATTATTGTTTGTACTTTATCTTTTTGATCTTGCACTATCACACACATATACACACAGATGCAAACCAAAGCTATGATAATATTTTTATTCTCATGTCTTATCTCTAACAGTTTGTGAAAGAAACTGTGATGATGTGAGGCTAAACTCTTTCTCTCTTCTTGAGGTATGTCAATTGACTGGTTGTGGATACCATCAAACGAATGCACAATATAAAGCTGAGCAAATGACAACATGCTGCATGGTGCTGTTGTGCAGTGTTCTGTCTCATGTTTACAAAAAAGTATGGAATGAATTTTGTACGTGTGTGTTTGTGTTTGCAGAGTTCAAGTACGGAGCTGCTTCAGAAAGTGTGTGAGGTAGTAAAGAGGGGTCTCGAATCTTTGGCAAGGGGTGCAGCTACACTGCTTCCCCAAGACTGCTCAGCTTTCACTGACTTTACCTTCACGCAGGTAGGCAGTCAGCCTATTCCACACTCATGTTGGTAAAAGTTCAGTCTCACATTTACTGTGTTTATTTATTGAGTTTCATATGGACATGGAGTTTATATTAAAAATAAATTGGATATGCTCTTGTTCTGATAGAAATTTAGTCCACTCCAGCCATCAGCTTTTTCCACAACTTCTCCAACATCACCAAAAGACAGAAACGAAGATGATGAAATAAATATAAAGAAGGGAGAAGTGGAAACTCAGACAGAATCTGACTTTAAAGGTTGTCGACAAACTGAAGCCACATGTATGTATCTTCTGGCCAAAGACCTCCATCTAGAGCTGGACATCATCCTCCACAGGGCTTCCCTCAATTTGCTGCAGCTAAATGCAGGTCAGTGTTACTTTGGCCGTTTTACTCACAGGTGATTTTGGATAAGTAGTTACCCTGTTGCCTTCACTTATTTTAAACCCTACACTGACTGAAATAGGGAGATGTTCTTAATTCACACTTGCACATTTGTAAACAGAAGTTAAAATGTCTTAACAGTAAATCATAATTAGAGGTAATGATCTAAAAGAAAACAACAAAAAAATAATATGTCTGCCAATCAGTTGTAGGTCTGAATATAACATAAATTGTCCTTAAACTGTCTTTGTCTAGTTGTAGAGTCTGAACTGTTGGAACGGATCAAGAAAAACAAGGTGTCCAAAGCTCTGTTTCTGATCCAGAAGGCTTTGCTGGTGTACAACAACACGGAGCAAACTGACATCATCAAAACCAAAAGTCTGCTGGAGGTTAAACCAACAAAATACTCTGATAGCATCTCTGGTTGATCATAGCCACATTTGGACTTACTGGTATTTAATGTTAGCTTTAAGGAAGTGTGATATTTATACTGTCTGTGTGCTCTTGATAGGATGCTGCCACACTCATAGAAAAAGCAGGTATGGAGGAGAGAAAAGTGTATATGTCTTCTACTCTTAAGACTCCATCTGAAGATAAAAGCAAAGGAATCAAGGAGGAAGGACAAAACCCCCCACCTCCCCCGATCCTGCTCTCGCGCAATCACCACTCTATGAGCTTTGCCCCAGCACCTTATAACTTGGAGGGACAAGTGAGATTTACATTTAATTATGCCATTATCTTACTAATCTTAATAACCTAACAGTGAGAAAATAATCCACACATTTTCAACACTTTTTAACATTTTTTTACTTTTGTTTCTTTTGAGGTATGCTGGTACCAGCTTTGCGGTCGAGTAGCTGAGGGCATTAACCGGAAAGTCCGCCTTGGAGACTGCAGCCTGCAAGGAACTGGAAATATGGTACAGTTTATTTCTTCATAGAAGAATATTGGGTGTAGTGAGACCCATTTTTGCCATCATCACTTGCCTCTGTGTATATGATTTTGTTTCAAGGTACCAGCTGTATCCGGGGAGTGTGTGCTGAGGGTGGAGGGTCTGGAGCCCAACCAGAAGTATGTGTTTGCTGTTGCAGCCTATAACAGTCAGGGAAAGCTACTGGGCAATACTATAGGGGGGACAACATTACCACTGCTGGCATCCATGCCTGTACCACTGCTCTCTGCATGGGCTCACTTGGCTAAGGTACTGTACAATTTCAGGCTAGTCTACATCTATACCAAGTAGACAGAGAAAGGTTTGGATTATGTTTGTAGCTTTTTTGACATTTTCCTCAGGTGGCATTTCAAACAGAGCAGTATGCCATAGCAAAGAGAGCCTGCAGGGAACTTTGGAGCCACTGGACCTACCCTGACTGTGAGTCCAGCAGCAAAGAAGATAGACTGGCCACCACAAGGTGAGGACGGAAGCACAGTGCACACAGTTCAAGTAAAGGAATTTGTCTTTTTTTTTTGCATTTACTTACCTCCTACGCTATTCTCATTCATGCTAAAGGCTGAACAAAGAAATCCTTCAGTACTCCTCTCCTCACCTGTGTCAGTTGTTTCTCACATCCATCTTCATAGAGACTGAGATCAACATTCAGCAAGGATCACTCTATTGTGACTCATTCAGTGACAATGGACCATTTATCTGGGAACAGGTAAATAACTGATAGAAGAATGTGTATTTACACAAAGTTTTACACTTTTTTTTAGCATTTTTTAAATGAAATTTCTATCCAGTGATTTTTTTTTGGGTAGTGATTATAGTTAGAGATGCATATGTGCTCATGTTTGTATGCAGGAAGCCAGATTGGCAGAATGTGAGCGAATGCTGGTGGCCATGGACTTGGCAATGTGTTTGAATGATGCTGCTGCTGCTTTCCAAGCTGCAGTTAGCTGCTATGGCCTCTTAGCACCTATAATGTTCCATCAGATTGCCTGTGACTCTGTGGTACAAGTATGTAACAACCACATCCATAAAAGTATTAACTGTATAACATAATAAGAACTGTAAATAATTTATACCTGTGTATGTGTTCTGATGTTCAGGTACTAAAAAAGTGCTTGATGATTTTGGAGGAGAATTCAGGTCTTCTCAAACAAAAATGGACGGGAAACACCTCAGAGTCTTTTATGCACATGATAACCTGCATCACCTACTACCTGGCAAAGGTTTTTGTGTGTGTTTGTGTGTGTGTGTGTGTGTGTGTGTGTGTGTGTGTGTACATGATTATGTGTGTAGAAATAGAATTTTTTTTCTATTTGTACGCACAGGTTTCAAACTTTTGTATTTGTTGGTTACATAAAATGAGTTTTGATTACCTCTTGCACTTGTCATATATATATATATATATATATATTGGATTTACCACTAAATAACAGCTTTTTGTATAGTATGGGACCATGTTACAGTGTCAGTGCATGCTTCTGTTTATTCATTTATTATTTTGTGGGGCCTTTTTTTCTTACATTTACAGTGACTCACATGCAATTCAAAATGAGAACGCAAAGCAAAGCAAAACTCTGTACAAAAAAACGTCTGACTCTTTTATTCCTCCTGACAGGCATTACGTGGGCTCAGTAAACATGAGATGGCCACTGCAGTGATGGACTGTGGTTGCAAGCTGCTTCAGGAAGTCTATAATGCCCAGCTACAGATTAGAAGACTTACCAACCCATCGGAGGGTGTAAGAATCAGTGGAAAAGTGCATATTTATGTCACGATTTATTTAGCTGTTTTTTTTGGATGGTGTTATGATATTTATTATAAATGAACTCAAGTGAAGTACATGTGCATGTAGCGTAAGACGGCAGATCAAACCACAGTCAAGAGTGAGATGAAGACGAGTCTTCTTCAGCTGAAGGCACTGGAAAGGAAGAACGAGAAAAGAAATGTATCTGAAGGAACTCACACCCCAGACCCTGGTAATACACACACATACACACTCTGGTCTTGTTATATTTTAAATTCACAGATACTGTACTGCCTAGTTTTTATGCTGCACAGTGTACAGTGCTGTGCTGTGCAAAAGTCTTGAGCCACTCCTCATTTCTTTATATTTTGCTAAGTAAATGGAAAATGGGTACAGTAATTTATTGAAATATGTGCAAACACATGGAAATACTGTATAAAAACAAACAGAACAAACAAGCAAAAACTGTCATGTAAGCAGGACGTGTGGCAAACAGAGTGGACCCAAATGCAGGACTCCGTAGACAGAATAAAACTCAAAATCACAGCTTTATTTATGCTGACAAAAACGGCAAAGAAAACAAAAGCAAAAACTGGCTTGGAGCATACAGAGAGCTGAACTGACTAATGGGAAAACAGACAGACAGACAGAGTGT
Source organism: Heterochromis multidens (assembly GCA_015108495.1). NCBI lineage: Eukaryota > Metazoa > Chordata > Actinopteri > Cichliformes > Cichlidae > Heterochromis > Heterochromis multidens. The sequence goes on along the minus strand of VUQS01054981.1, from coordinate 8,826 downwards.
ACTTAGAAAAAAGTTTACATTTTTGTTCTTAATGCCATAGTTGTTCAAAATTGGAATTACTTTCATGTATGTATTTTTGTATTTTTTAATATTTCTGCAGAGACTTCTCAGCCACTAATGGCCTCTGAGGATCCTAACCTCTTGTATGATCTGATTTCCAGCAGCACACTAAAGGATGCCTACATGGATGGTAAGTTGCGTAGCCTTTCATACTTATTTTACTAAATGATTAGTGCTATAGCTGGGATAGGCTCCAGCCCCCCCGCGACCCTGAATTGGATAAGCGGAAGAGAATGGATGGATGGATGGATTAGTACTGTTAACTCATACCTTTGTTCGTGTGTGTGTCCTTGATAGTGATGAAACTCAGACGCAAGGTGTATTTTACTAAGTTTGCTGCACTGCTGCTCCAAAGAACCATGGAAGAAGGCCACCTAAACCTTGTGTTGGAATGGGGGCAAAGCCTGTTTCAGTTTCTTTCCAGGTATGCTTTTGCTATAAAGCTTTTCAGTATGTTTTTTAAAGTTAAATTAAAGATATCAGCTTTGCTTTATTAATATACGTTGTGCTGTAATAAACGATTGTCTGTGGCAGTAAGTACAGTATGTGAATAGTTTTCTCCTTGGCAGGCGTGACGAGGTGATGGTACTGTCCGCAAAATGTTTGGAGGGACACAGTCAGATTAAAACAAGAAGTGGTAATCAGAATCCGAAAGGAAATGAAACATCCCAGGTGATGATAGAAATAACCACACATGCATGTTGATAACAAGGGCATGCAATATCTGAGCTGCACTGAAAAAAATGCATGTTGCTTCTCTGGATCATTGGATACTTGCCTTACTCGGCTTAATTTTAATGCCATAATAATACTGTGACTTGAGAGAAAACAGAAAATATTTGGAGTTTGTTGCATTACCATGATATCAAACAAAAGTAATGACATGTGCTGCTCTTTAAAACAGAACAAGAACACTTCTTCACATGATGATATAAGAAAGAAAGTCGGGCATAAATTGGCACAGAGCATGCTTTTGAAAATGAGGACTCACAGGTAGAGTATCTGTGTCTTTGTTTTTCTGTTTTTGGGGCACTTTCTTGATTATATGTCTGAGTTCATTTAAATTAATGTGTACTGGACTTCTTTCGTGTTTGTAGGGAAGTGCTGGCTGTGGAGAACTTGCTTTCTATGATTTCATCAGTTGTGCAGTGCCAAAAGAAGAGGCTTCAGCTGAGGCACATTTGCTCAGAGGAGAGAGTGTGGCGATCACAACTGAACTACTGTATGGCTCAGGCACATTTAGCAATGTTTTATCAAAGTCTGGACCGGCAGCACGGAGGAGCCTTGGAGCAGAGGTTCACACACAGACATGCCAGATATTTTCCTTTACTTTTTATGTGTTTTTCTGTTTAAAGTAGATTTACCAGTGATAACAATTTACTCACGTTGCATGTAAACGCTAAGAAACACAGTTTTTCTGATTGGTTCTAAGCAGGTTTGCGTTGTTTTTGAGAGGCAATATATTTAGTTTTACTTGTGTTATCTGAAGTGAGATATTGTAGTATTTCATGTGGTTGATATTATATACTCATATAAATATCAGATGAGCTGTCAGACAAATGAATTTCCCTCTGGGATCAATAAAGTTATTCGTATTCGTATTCGTATACTATTTATGTTCTATACTGATTGTTGTTTGCACAGGTACAGCCAGTTTCATCCTTTGTGTTTCTCTCTGGCCTACTCTGGTGTCCTGGTATGGAGGAACAACTCACAGCAGTTGCAGTCTTCAAAACTTGAAGGTGTCTTACACAAGGACTCTTCTGGTCACAGGGATCGCGTGATGACTGCTCACAAAGATAGAGGAAAAAAGGAGGGTGAGAAAAAAAGGCACACTGAAAATAATGTGGAAAAAAGCTACTGCCTGGTCTGTCTTTCATGACTTCTGTTAACCTTTTTTAGCGGTTGATCGCTCTGTCACAGAGGACAGATGTAAGGAGGGAGAGGGCTCTGTTCACACTGTGAAGCAGATGGAGGCACAGAGGCGCACTACTGCCATGCTGCTGGATTCACTTAACAAAGCTGCTGTACACCTCCAGAGAGCCATGGTACTGTTGATACATATGTGGACGTACACTTGCATATGACCTTACATTGGTAATCTTCTTCTTTCAGCTGGTCCCTTTAGGGGTTGCCACAGTGGATCATCTGCCTCGATTTCGATCTCTAGCACCTTCTTCTGTCACACCAACCCTCTGCATGTCCTCCTTCACTACATCCAGATCTGTGACTACATGATCTTCCTCTTTTTCTCCTCCTGCCTTTTAGCTCCATCTTCAACAAACTTTGTCCAGTAGATCCACTATCCCTCCTCCTCACATGTCCAAACCGTTTCAGCCTTGCCTCTCTAACTTTGTTTCCAACCTGAGCTGTCCCTCTGATGTACTCATTTCTGTCCATCCTGATCACTCCCAAAAAAAATAGCATCTTCTGCTCTGCCACCTCCAGCTTTGCCTCCTGTCATTTTTTTGTCAGTGCCACCATCTGCCTTCCTCTCTTTCACACACATATTCTATCTTACAGTGTTAGGCTTTGCTCACTTTATTATGTATGAAAAGGCTGTTTTTTTAAAAAGCGTGCTTTTTTTGTTGTTCAGTCACATTTTATGTGTTCTGTGCTGTATGATTTTGATTTTTTTTTTCATCCTTTCCAGGTGTTGGCCCATCGTGGCAACCACTGGACCACTCTGCAGTGTGTGTGTCAGGCAATGTGGGACCAAAGCTGCAGAATCACTGTCCTTCTACAGAGAGCTGCTCAGCTTGAAACTTTATCCCTGATCACAGCAGACCAGCTACACACTATCCTCACCCCACTGCTGGTGCTGGCTACTGACCTCATCATGGACATGCTGAACAAACTAGGGGTGAGCGTCACATACTGCTGTTTACACACACAGCTGCTTGTTAAAAACTCACACATATTATTTCTACGAAATTATAAAAACAAAACCACAATTTGCATCTTGTCATCTGCACTTTCTGTAATTTTCATCTGTATTTCTGTCCCTATTAGCTGTGGAGTTTGTATGACAGCGATTTGACTGAAGATGAGCTAGAGTCCAGTCTCCACTTCTCAGCCCCACTGGATGACAGCACCCAGGTGGATCTGCGTTGGGTTCGCAAGTTGGTGTTGCACACTCTGGAGCGGCTCCATGACAGTGGCAAGTGGGAAAGCCTGGCCCACTTTGCTTTACTTTTCAACTCATACACACGGTGAATAACACACACTACAAATATTCTTCTTCTTTCAGCTGCTCCCTTTAGGGTCGCCACAGTAGATCATCTGCCTCCATCTTGATCCCTAGCATCCTCTTCTGTCACACCAACCCTCTGCATTTCCTCCTTCACTACATCCATGAACCTCTTCTGAGGTCTTCGTCTAATAAGACCTACCACAAATAGAATCATATAAAAGGGAGAGGCATGTTTTGGGTTCTTGTCATCAAAGGGGATTTGGGTGGGGTTGTTCTACTTTGCATGAAACAGAAATTCAGCATAGGAAGACAGGAAAACTCAAAATCATGTAATATACAGATTTCAATTAATGTTGTGTTTTTTCACTTTTTCATGACCTGAATATTCAGTTCCTCACATTGTTTTGTGTGTGTGTTTCAATCTATATATTGATACCAGGGATCGTTATACCTTCATCGTAACTCCTCTGCTAGTCCACGCCCAGAGGAGGTTGCTTGAAAGAATTAACTCTTTTGGAGGGCCTGCGGTCCCACAGCCACACCATGTCAACACACAGAAGGCCACTGGAAAAGAGGTAGCGAAGACCCACACACAGAAAGGCACACACTCCCCTTTACTGCAGTTGCATTTACTGTTTTCTGAGTTGCAATGGCCAGACTTCTTCTGAGGGTAAACTTGAGGAGATGCGTCGCCTCTCAGATTAGAATGGCATCCATCGATCAGCTTGGTGAATTGGGCAAGGGAGCAGGGAAAGGTGGCGGAGGCTCTGTGAGAGAGGCAGCAGGTGCATTTGGAAAGAGAGAAGCAGCAGAAGAGGGGCAGTACTTCAGGCAGAAGGAGAGGGAGCAGATGGAAGCACTAAGGAAGCAGCACATGGAGGAGATCAAGCATCACAAAATGGAGATGGAGCGCCGACAGAAGGAGCTCGACTGCCACAAGAAAGCTAAGAAAGCTCAAACATGACAACTAAAGCAGAGAAGCTTGTTGTTATTTCTCCTTTGTGTCCAAACATCAACAAATGAATGGTTATTAGGTATTGATTGTCTGCTGGTCTAAGCAGGTCGCTCTACCACCTGAGCTACCACCTCTAGATCGATCCCCGTCTCCTCCTGTCCATGTGTCAAAGTATCCTTGGGCAAGATACTGAACCCCAAGTTGCCCCCGATGCATCCATTGGAGTGTGTGTGTATGTGTGTGTGTGTGTGAATGTAGAAAGCTCTTTGAGTGCTCAAATTGAATAGAAAGGCCCTATATAAGTACCAGTCCGTTTACCATTTACATGACTTTTGTCATGTGGTGGTTGAAATCAAAGCGGAAGAAGGAAAACCAAGCCAATACACGTTTTTATACAGAAATATTGTGAAATATTTGAAAAATGAAAATAACTTCTTGCCCTTTTTGTATTTGGAATTTCTGTTTGATGCTAGACTCACTGCTGACACGAGTTACCTTTCAGCACCACAATCTATGCCTGTTCTAGTTGCAGTGCTTAGTTTTTTAATCTCTTGTGTCTACAGTTTTACATTGTCTGTATTGTGGAGTATGTTTTAAAAGAGTGTATATTCTGGATTTCAGGTGACTTATAAAAGTTACGCAGGCTGCCAGCTTCTCAGTGGTCGGACCCATCACGCTGCACAGAAACTGCATTTTCACAAAAAAACAGCACTAACAAACTCGACTCCTCAAGAAGCAGTTGATCTTAAAGGTTTACAGAGCCAAAGAGCTCATCTAAAATAATATTTCACTCACGTTAACATTGGTTTGTTTGTAGTAGTTAATAGTGATGAGTGGCTTGCAACTGAATAGAGTCAAGTGTTACAAAATAATTTATTAATTAATGAAGTGTAGGTGTTACATTTTCATGTACACATTATATTTTTAAGGTGCAGAGATACAGCACTCCATGTCCCTTGTTCGTGTCCCACTGGATGTGGAGGACACGCTGAGATGTTATCATCAAGCTCTCGAGAAAAAACCATATTGTCTTCACACCTTCCAGCATAGTCGTTTACTACTGGTGCTTCTTCTGGCAAACACACAGCCCTGTAAGTTCAGTAGTGTTTGAATAACACATACACTCACACGTCAAGTATTTAAAACTAATACTGTTTGTTCTGCTTGTATCCCTTATGAGGCGTTATGATACCAACGCAGCACTCTCGGAGCCGAGGTCTCAGCCATTCAGCAAGCCTTGTGAATTTCAGTCCCGTTGTTATGCCCACTCCAAACATCCAACCATGCGACCTGACGGAGGAGGACTATAGTACTCCAAATGCTATCTATGGCTTCCCTATCAGCCGTGACCACTTGCCGACTGTCACTGCTGCATACTCCACTTCTATAAGTAAGAAAACAAAATGCTTACAAAACTATAGAGGCTTTTATAGCACATTTTACATAAATAAGGCAAACATTGACAAGTTTTCAATAGGAGGGACACTGAATTAGATGTTCAACAGAGACTAGAGGCAGACCAAGTGACCTTAGAACAACATAGGGTCAATTAGAGCTTTCAGTGGCTCAGATGTTTTACTGTCCTTGAAATTATCATTCACCTTTTCCTCAGAGTACCTCCAGGCTAATGGTCATGACTCCCTCAGAGTTCTGGCTCTGCATGAACTGGGAAACCTACAGTTCTACAGTGGAAACACACGGTAAGACAACTGTTTTACGTGTGTGTGTGTGTGTATGTGTGTGTTGGAGCAAGCCTTCAGCTTTCTATTGAATATATTGTACAGGAAAAATCAGCTTGCCATGATTTTACTCATTAACTATAATAAGAATTTTATTTGTCTTTGTGTTTTATTTTCAGAGCAGCACACTCATGCTGGAGTAAAGCTGTCGATTGTGCCTTACAGAGCTCTGGTGCTTTGGAGAAATGGGATGGCATGTCCTTTGGGGGTGGCTCCCTGCAACAACCTCTAAGACAGGCTGGAATTTGGGGATGTCTGCAGGCGGCTGTGGCCACTGCTAAGATAGCACAGTAGGTTTCACTCAGGTTTATCATTGATTTGATGTGTTTTTTTATGTGTGTTGCAAGCATAAGCCTTTAGATTTTACCAGCTCCTGCTGGATGTTTTTGGTTCTATAGGTATATGTTAACTTCTGATATCAGCCGGCGGACAAAGTACTGTCTCCTGTCTGCTCACCTCTTTAAGGTAATATGTCCAGGGAATGCTAATTTCTCTTCTCATATATATGGTTTTAATGATTTAGGAAATGATGGCAGGAGATATAATGTTGTATATTTTAATGTATGGGTGTGTATGCATTCATTCTGACACGCTTCTAATATGGTTTTCTTCCTTAGAGTTTACTGTGTTGCTCCATGGCTCAACCCCAGGCAGACCTCCAGTATGCCTCCTCCAGCATCGGAGATGAGCTGCTCCCTGGAGTTGACCTTTTCTCTGAACCCCTCAGGCTTCACCTCGGCACCACTGTGACAAGCTTGAACTTCATTTGTCACTGGCTTTTCACCACTGACTACAACATCACAGTACACGCACAAACACTGTCTGCTAGTCATCAATGCTTCAGATAAATAACTGGCTTTGTTTAAAGTTGTGTTTGTAATTTCAGCTACTGCCCACACTAGCCCTTTACCTACATTTTGTTGGGACTGTGTGCAGAGACATACAACGCACTGTAGAAGGCAAAATATTGAAGGTCAGAATTTGTTTTGTTTCCTGTTTTTGCATATGAGTGTGTTTCTTCTCGTACTGGATTTTCTAATGTGCCTGGGTGTTTTCTGCAGATACGTGTCCTTACTGAACTGTGTCTGTTCTCTGAAGCTGTGAAGGAGGCAGTGCAGCTCTTACATGGAACAGGTGTCCTTCTGCCTCATGGACAACACATTGTCAATGCCTATGTCCAAGTAAGAATACTTTTATTTTTAGCAGATGAAAGTGAATTTTGAGATCTGTTTTCTGTTCTTTTCAGTGTTTTTCCACCTTTGACCTTTTTCATTTCCAGTACACTCATGTACTTTGTTGTCCCGGTACTGGAAAGGCTTTTTTGATGCATTGTACTTGTGGAATGACTTGTGGAGTGATGGAATTCTTAATATAATGAAAGTGTCATGGTCCTTGGGTCTTGGACCCAGCATTTTGAGTTTTTGTGGATTCATGATTTGTTTTTGGTTTTGAGAAGGGATTTATGTTCAGGCTTTATGGTCTTCTGTTAGTGGTTTGATTTTAGGTCCCCTTGTTCATATGTTTGAGTCCCGGTCTCAGTGTTAGTTATATTTCCTGTTTTATTTATATAGTCTCTTGTCTCGGGTGCATTGTGTTGAGTTTAACTTGCCTTGTCTCGTTATTCCTGATCTGTTCCTGCTGTGTTTCCCACCTGTTTCCTCTCCCCTCATTACCTGATGTGTATTTATTGTCTGAGTCCTCCCTCGTGGGTGTGTTTCCTGGCTCTGTGTGCTCTAGTTTACAGTTTCCCTGCTCCTGCCGTGTATTTGTGTACACTTTGTATTCTTGCAAGTAGCAGCATTAAAGCTGCTTTTTTAGTTCGTTCCTGCTTCCAGAGTCCTGTATTTGGGTCCTCACTCTGCCTGCCACATATCCATGACAGATAGTAATGATTAAATTGGCTAAACTTTTGCTGTGTAAACTGGTAATGTAAAAATACACTACATCTCACTGTTCTCACCATTTCACTTACAGTTTTGACCTTGTGTTCATACTGCCATATGCATTTGAATGGAATCAGTTGTGTGTACTACCTTCTCAGGAAGCCTGTAACATCTGATCTGGTTAAAACTGTGAGCTGGTCTGTCCTGTGAGCATTGCAAAATTTTGATGGTTATCATTTGGTGAAAAAACTGAATAGAAGTGCAGTAAAATGCTGTTTATATGTCATAATTTTATGTGTTCTTTTTTTTTTGCCCAGCCTACAAATACATTCTGTAGCAACAAGTCTCTTCTGGACAATGCAGAGGTACTCTCTACATTACTTTAGATGTAAAATCACATATTATCATAGCCATACTATCACTGTTTATATAATGGAGGAATAAAACAGAATTGGGTCAACTCCCTTGCCCATCCCTGTCATTTTGGACTTCCAGGCAAATTTGCAAACATAAGCCAGCCAGATATACAGTGGGGCAAAAAAGTATTTAGTCAGCCACCAATTGTGCAAGTTCTCCCACTTAAAAAGATGAGAGAGGCCTGTAATTTTCATCATAGGTATACCTCAACTATGAGAGACAAAATGAGAAAAAAAAAAAAATCCAGAAAATCACATTGTCTGATTTTTAAAGAATTTATTTGCAAATTATGGTGAAGAATAAGTATTTGGTCAATAACAAAAGTTCATCTCAATACTTTGTTATATATCCTTTGTTGGCAATGACAGAGGTCAAACGTTTTCTGTAAGTCTTCACAAGGTTTTCACACACTGTTGCTGGTATTTTGGCCCATTCCTCCATGCAGATCTCCTCTAGAGCAATGATGTTTTGGGGCTGTCGCTGGGCAACACGGACTTTCAACTCCCTCCAAAGATTTTCTATGGGGTTGAGATCTGGAGACTGGCTAGGCCACTCCAGGACCTTGAAATGCTTCTTACG
>VUQS01054980.1:0-18420 GCA_015108495.1 Heterochromis multidens | reverse complement strand
ATGGGGGGGGCCCCCCCCCCCCCCCCCCCCCAAAAAAAAAAAAACAAAAAACAAAAAACACTTTTTTTTTTTTTTGCTCATTTTACTGCCAAAAAACTAGCAATGGTCCCAGTGTCAGAATTCAGTGTTGCCTTGAATTCTGACCAAATCTCAAGACAGTGCCACCAGCATAGCCCCCCACACCATCACAGTTCCTTCTCAATGCAGAAACCATGAAATCACCTTCTCTTAAATACAGTGGCAACCAAAAATCTCACAATTAGATTGATTATTCATATCAAAGATCCAGGTTTCCTCTGGTCTCATGTCCATTCCTTGCCTTTTTTCGTTCCAGCAGTTTTCTTCTTCTTCCTGGTTTCTTTGTACCATCATGAAGGCTGATGTTTAGATACATCCACTGCTTGAACTCTGGGAAAAGTTCATGTTTCACTCTAATCTAAGCTGCTGTTAGCTGTTGATTTCTGAGGCTGGTAACTAATGAATTTCTGCTCTGCAGCAGAGGGAACTCTGTCTTCCTTTCCTGCAGCTATCCTTATGAGAGCTAGTTTCATCACAGTCTTTGATGATTTTTGTGACTGAAGTTGAAAAAACTTTCAAAGTCCTTAACATTTTCCAAATAATTGACCTTCATGTCTTAAAATAGGCTAATGATGGACTGTTGTATCTTGTTAATTGAATAAGACTATTTTCCACATGCCAACACTACTTAAATTCCACCTGTTAACTTTTGACAAGGCTCACCTGTTAACTTTTGACAAGGCTCACCTGTTAACTTTTGACAAGGCTCACCTGTTAACTGGTACACAGGCTAGATGACAACCTCATGAAGATGTTTAAGATGCTGACAAATATGTGCAAAGTGGTGCTTTAAGTTTTGCCCCACAGTGCAGCGCAGCCATTTCCAAACTCAAGACTACCCTGACCCATTTTGAAATCTGAAAAACTTCCACCCAAGCCTTTAATCACAACTCTGATAATGACAAGCCTAAGATGAAGCATTTCCTTTGTTGTCTTTTCATTTTGATTTTCCTTGAAAGTCCTTGAAAATGTCCTGGAATTACCACTAATGAAGATATTCTTATCTATCACCCCATAAGTCTAAACTCTGCTAGGACACAATATCCCCAGACATCCTCACACTCTGGAAACATGTACAATCACACATGAAATTAGGGAATATAAAAATACTGAAATTAATTTGCTTTCTGAGGTTGTATCTCTTAAACAGCTCTACCTCTGCCACCTGATAGCTACAGCTCCATTTCAGTTCTTTCACTCTAATTATGAGATATAAGAATAACTAATTTATCTCATTTTCAAATCCTACAGCTTTATTGCATTAGTCCTGTTTTAAATGGCAAATTTAAACCATTATTACTGTTGTATTATTATTATTACATTGTTGTAAATCACTTCTCATGACCCACCTACATTTCATTCAAGGTCTACCAGCTGTGGTCCACACTTTGAAAATCACTAGTGTCAGGAATAGAAAAATAGAAAAAAAGAGAGAGAACAAAGCCTTTAATGAGTTTTTAACAAACGTGTGATGGGCTGTGTAGATGCTCTTGTCTGCCCTTTGCTCCATCTTGATCGATGCAGATCCCCTCCTAACTACAAATCAGTCAGTTAACCCTACAGTCACATTGCACAATGCCATTGTTGCATTTGGTCATGGTTTAGAAAGTTGCAGCATTGGTGATGTTGTGGCAACATTGCTCTATGGTCAAAATATCTGGAGACTTTTCTGCAACATTGCAGCAACGTATTTTACTAGTGTAACTATGACATCATACCAAAGTCAGACTAATGTTATCATATTACCTCATAAAATGTAATGCTTTTAGAATGTAAATATAATATGTTTACAATGTCATTTTGTAACCTGCTGCAGTGGGGCCTCGGTGTTACGTTTTTGTTAGTGTTGTGTTTTCTGAAATATTAAGCAGAAGTATGAAACCAATAGTGGATATTATCGCTACGTTGCCCAACCAAACTTTGGTTGTAGGTACTCAACTATTTACCAATAGATAATTTATTGCAAACATTGTTTTTCATAAATATTTAAATAAGTTTTTCACATAATTTTAAAGTAAAAACTAAACATTATCTAGCTTTTGTGAAGTTTTCTGCTTTTCTTAATCTTATGTGATATAAAACTGGAGCACTTTGGATGTTGGACTCTTGTGCGATAAAATGGTGTCACCTTGGCATTCTGAGAGAACTGATGAGTCTTTTTGACATTTTTACAGACTAATAAAAAAAAAACATTAATTGAAAAAAAATAACAGGCAGATTATTCAGTAAGACATTGTTCACTGCATCATTAAATCTACATCGAGACACTGGAGGATTAATTATATGTAACCTTGACATTTATTACTGGAAAAGAACTCAGCTCAGTTTTAATGCTGAGATGAACGGCTGAAATAAATATAATTGAATGCAACTCTGAGTGGGATCAAATTGTGAGAATATATAACCGCATTCTGTGGCTGTACTCACTGAAAACTAATCCAACAAGTTTTTCCTGTTTTTATTGTGTGAAAAACTGTATGAAGTGGAACACATTGATACATCATTGCTTTGAACTTGAGTTTGCTCGTTATATTGATCCTATTCATTCCTATTGGCTGGCTAGTCCTTCTTGTACCTGTTAAATACCAAATCCATACTTGCTTTTAGCCATTTGTGCTGATGCATTGATTAGATATTGATTATGGGTGCACGTATGCAAGGGATGGAAAGCCGAACAATGCACTGGATAAAGTCGCCGTGCAAATGACAAAATCTTTGAGGAGATTTTGCCAAGACCCCTCTCTCGCTCTCTCTCTCACTCACTCTCAAAGCTCGTCCTGGCTCACTCTCTCTTCCCTCCTCACTCTCTTGTCTCTCCTCACTCTCTCCCTCACACTCAGCCAGCCGGTGCTGCAGTGGTTCAGTCGCAGATCGCTGGCGTGGCTGCTTTTCCGCGGCGACTCGTTTCATCTGTTGGAATACAGCTGCGTTCGGGAATCAGAGATGTAACTCTCTGTTTCTGTTGCTTCAGCTCTTAGTTCGCACTCCACCACCAATTTCAGCCGCGGCTCCAAATCCACACTCATTCGACCCGCTTGACGTCTTCTGCGCGGACTCCAGCGTCTCATTCGTGCGTCCTCATTGCGTAAAATTCGTAAGTAGCTAAGGGACGCGCTGTCCAATAATCTTGATCGATTGCAGGCAGGAAGCATGCGTTAGTTTAGCTTAGAAAATTGTGTTGAACTGCACAGAAATGAGTTGCAGTGTCGAGGTTCGTTTGAAACTTGACCGCGTCCTCACATGATCGCCACCAGCTCTGCAAAGTAAACGACTTTGTCCCGAAAATATCCAGCATGCCATGCATAATTAATCAACCATTATGCACAAACATACGCTGATTAATTATTTACTAGATCTGCTAAACACTTGCAATTTAAAGTAAATAGGTGGCTGTCACAGTATCTGCAAAGCGCAACATAAATCCAAACACACTTCAAGGCTACCGGACACGTGTTGAGTTCACTTTAAAATTAGCTGTGGAATTCGTTCATAAAATTGCCTAACCTTTGGCGGGCTTGCCTCGGCTACAGTACCGGGGTCAACCTGCTCCGGTTCAGCTCACCTTGAACCATGCTGGTAACGTGCACAAGTCCTCCGCGGGCAAACCGCGCAGCCCGCGGCCATGCAATGCGCCTCCGGGCATCTCTCATAGTCCTTCTCCTCCTCCTCTGGCCACGGCCGTCCGCAGGCAAGAAGAAGCTGTACATCGGAGCGCTGTTCCCCATGAGCGGAGGTTGGCCGGGCGGTCAGGCGTGCATGCCCTCCGCTCAAATGGCCCTGGACCTGGTGAACAACAGGAGCGACATCCTGCCCGACTACGAGCTGGAGCTCATCCACTACGACAGCATGGTGAGTGCATGTGGAGGAGAGTCAGAGGAGGTGCGCACTTAAAGTGATGTGTGTGTGGTGTCAGCCCCTGAGGGATGTCATGATCTGCCTCTCAGATTATCACGAGGACTCTTGTCATTTTCTGTGCTGAAACTCGATTGTTATGGGTGTTTTGTGCAATTCTTTTTGATTTTTCTTTAATGGAAATTATACATTTTATTTCCAATTATTGCAGGTTTATGAAATTATACTGGCTGTCTTTTTTAGGATCACCTGTCTTCTCCAAAGTTAAAGATCCTTAGGAAGAGCTTTAATAATAGGTCACCTTATCAGAGGAGGTTTTGTTTGAGGATTGTAGATTTTGGGGTCCTACCTTAGGAAATTTTGAACATCAGACACTTCATGATGGAAGTGTCTTTATTGATGATTACAGAATACCAAAAAATCAGGCACCGGGTTAAAATCCAACATATACTGCCAGTTTTTCTAAGTAAGTCCTTTGGTTCTTTCATGTTTTTATCTATGGGTCACCTCGCTGATAACTAACCCCCCGAGTCTTCACTCTCTGTGGCACATTCATTTTGGTAAATGAGCAAACACACCTCCTGCTTGTTGCTCATCAATCATTCATCATGATGGCATTTTGAAATGTCAGCATTATCGACCAATATAAATCCAATAATCACCCCTCTAGCTGGTTCAGATACCACCCTTTTTACCGCCCACACCACCCAAATTGACTTTAATCACAATCCACGTTATTTATGTGAGTGAATAATCCTCCTCTTTGGGTTCTCACTGCTGCATATCCTGAAGTTTCTCACTGAAAGGAAGCATTTTTTTCTCAACAGTGGGATGAGTGCAGACACAGATTTTTTAAAAAAAAGCAATCCTCTGTCTCCTCTCTTGAGGGTTGTTATCAATCATGCTGCAGGACAGATGCCTGGAGAGTTGGCTGGGGCACCAAACAGTTAACTGCACAGGGACTGGTTAGAAATTTGCTACGAGCTTTATTCTGATTGGTGTACGAGGCTCTGCATTGGAATCCTGTTAAACAGAATAGCAGGGAGAGAGAGCAGTGTGTGTGTGCGTGCGTGTGTCTGTGTGTGTGTGTGTGTGTGTGTGTGTGAGAGAGAGAAAGAAAGAGAGGGAGAGTTGGCATGGCAACACAGTTACTCTTGAAGCACACCACAGAAACAAACAAGGCTTCAGCTCTGTGGAAATATGTGTGCAAAATCATACGCTGGATGTATGCAGAGCTGATGGCACAGAGCATTTTGTTAGACATACACCTTGTTCTTTGCAATCGAAACAGATTAAATACATGCGTGTGTCCTCTGATTACAAGTGTAGTGAAGCAGGCAGTTGCAGCCATAAACATAAAAATAAAGCAATGAAGAGATTTCATAGGGATTGGAAAACATGTCTCCTCGTGCTTCAGGAGTCGCTGGCGCCTCCGGCTCGAGAAATAGATGCAGATCCTTTTTGAAGGAAAAAGCTCAAAGAGGCTGGCGTAACATTGTCTGAATGATGCTGGTTAATTCCTTGATTCTAAGTCCCGGCAGTGGGGAGGTGGGGGGTGGGGGAATTTATTGCTTCTACTCTGGTTACAGTGTGGTCAGAATGAGGTTTTTACTTTTTGATTGCAAACGTTTTTCACCTGGCTGGAATAGTAATGAGGATGAGAGGCAGAAAACCAATTATAAGAAAAGAGATTAATTATGATATTTGCATCCAGTTATTAAAACTCATTCCACATTCTTGTTTGGTCAGAGAGGAGATCACTACATTTGAAGCACAACTTCATGTTTAACAGTGAGATTAAGACGAGGGTGTAAATGGCCCTTTGTTTGCATCTCGAGATGAAGACTGCGGAGTGTAATTATGCATTAAAGACTCTTAACCAGAATTTATTATGCAGAGAAACTTTATTGCATCTTTAAATGATTAAATAAAATAAATGCATTAACGGAGACTTATTATGCATATCTCTGAGTCCATATTTTTATTTGTGGATTCTCTCAGAGTAGCTTTGCAATTAACAAACAAACATTATTAACAAAATAATTCTTATTCACCTTAGTGCAGCCCCTCAGTTCATCCTCTGAAGCAAGCCATTTCAGCTCCTCTTTTCTTAAGTCTACCTCCCCTTTTCCTTCTGATTGGCTGCTCCTCCAAAACAAAAGGTTTGAACGTGAGGTGGGTGTTCACTGTCAAAGCTGTCTGAGATGATCATATTAGGGATATCCCCTTTCTTTGACATCATAACAAGCCAAGAATAGAAAAAAAGATGGACATTGCCTCTCACTTATTGGTTAGCAAAGTTGGATGTGAAGCCACAAACTGAGTGTTTTGAGGTTGCCATCAGAGGTTGGACATGATGATGAGCTGCAGATCTGACTGAGAAACTGAGGGACAGTGCAAGCTAATAGGCTAGCAACTTGTCAATTGCATTGTAAAGCATGTGACAGAAATTTACTATGCCAATAGCCATTTTCCCACAGACCTCAATAAAACCTGACTACTATGCAACCAGATGAGCCGCCCTCTGTTGGTCATTAGAAAGATGCAGATTAAAGAGCTTCACTGGCTTCTTTTCAGACCTGGAAGCTACAGCCATCTTTTAGATACAGCTCAGCAAACATGGTTGAAACCCTGATGTCATCTCCCTGTTCAAGACTGGTCACGGCACAATGGCACTTGTAAGGTAGTCCAGTATGAATGGGGCCATTTGGAGCTGTGGAACAAAAGTGTAAATCTCATGGGGTAAATATTTTTCTTCTGGCAATTCTTGCCATGTGTTTGATTGATAATATTGAGACAATAGATATAATTCCATATTTACAGTTTTTACAGATTTAGAGTGTAGTTAAATACTTTTCTTGAGTACTAGGGACATTACATCACCACAAGCCTCTTTATGACATCCACCATTTTGATTCAGGCATGAAGCACAGGACGTCTGGCAGCAGTCACCTTCAGCCACCAGCACAACCAGCTGCTCCTTATACACATGGAAATTCCCGTTGTGGTTTAATTGCGCTTCTTATGTGTAGTTATTATTTGGATATGGGTGCCATTGAGGGAGGACGTCCGGTTGTAAAACCTTAACAGACTAATCAGTGTTTATAACCAGAATGACAGCATTTTATCGGCAAAATCTGCTTCACTTTACGACAAATTTTGCAACTCTGTGGTTTTACTTCAGTTCAGACACATTATCTGTAAAGTTAAAATGTGGACATTTTTGTCTAGAAGGAAGTATACATTATTATTTTAGCTGTTTGGCTCCATTCACTCCTGTTCATTGAGGGCTATTCTGCAGCCAGTGTCTGTTCAATGGGATTAATAGGAAGTGAAATGGCTCTTCTAGATCAGCTCTGGCTGAGCTTTTGGCTCACAGGGACTACTTTCACTGACCTCTTTATTTAAAACTTTGGCCATCTTTAATATGAGCGTCCACTGTTGTAACAGTATACCTATATGTGACAGAAAATATTAAATAGCACAATAGGTCCCCTTCTAACATTTGATTTGGCAAACAGGTGACAATTTGGGTTGGATGGAGTATGGAGCGATGTCCTCAGCTTGTTCAACATCATAAAATATTTATGAAGCTCAACACTTAATCCCAGCCTGTCCTTTAAATGGATGCACATACTCTGTGGTAGCAGAACGGCTTGTTTCTCTGGCTATTCTGGCGACAGCATCAGACTATTTACAGCCTTCTGAGATCTGCACACACATGCACACACAGGATCACGCGCAGACACACGCTCTCTACACAGGCTGTTGCCATGGATATATCAAAGCCGAGACTGCAAACTTTGATCAATTATTAACAGTGATGAGTGAGACAGTGGAGATGCAGAGAAATGGTGGTGAAACAAGGTGCTTCCCTCACTTCTGTTTTTGATTTTAATTGGCAGCCGTGACACAATTTTCCATCCGCTGTGGCATAACTCGTATTCGTCAGTGGTCCTCATGCATGTCCGTTGGCACACAAGCCTGAAGTGTGGTGCCAGATGTAATTATGAGAAACTAAGGAGATGTAGCTCTGCATGCTTTGAGATTCAATATTCAGGCTCTCCCCCAAGCCTGATCATATCCCCTATTCACACTCTTTTTATATTATTCAATCTGGAGTGTAATTAGAGAGCGTATTACGATGACCAAGTGTATTTCCTCATTCTTCCCAGCTCAGGGAAGCTTCAGTTTCTTTCAAAGCTTCTCGCCAGCTGGGTATGACTGATTGGAGAGACTAACATGCAACATGATACTGATATTGGCTGCAGGAATTTCAGCACCAAGGACAGCAGCTGAAGTGCTCATCTTTTGTGATGTGTGTGTTTGTGTGTAGTTTTATGTACACACTGTAGCATTAATCTGGGTCTGTGACTGTAAATGTGTATGTGACCATGAATGGCACTGGGAGCCGTCATTGTTGGTACTCTCAAGAGCCAAGGAGGAACAGAAATGAAAGTAGAAATGGTGATGACCCCAGAGGGCTGTAGTAGACAGACCTCCAAGAATAGCAGAGATTCCTCAGCCTTTATTGCAAACCTGCCAACACCCCTGTTTTCCTCTGTTTTTTTTTTATAAGGGAGACCATGTGCTTTTTCACCTCTTACTGCACTGATTTTGATACAGAAGGCTTCACGTGTGAAGGAAATGACTGAAACATTCAACACCTGAAACTGATTTTGTCTTGCAACTGTGTTCAAGTATATCAAGCACGGAATAAGCATAGACTGTATATAAAAGATAGATGTAGCCGCCATAGAATCACCCATTGGTTTATTAAGTTTAGCTTTATGGCTGTATTTTTCAAGCCAGAATTGACTTGTTTTCAACCAGAAGAAGAGAGCTCAGTTATCAGCAAATGACGGCAAACTTGGTTAGCAAGATATATCCATAGACACTACTTAAACACCGATACCTGCCAGTTACGGCTGTGTAACATGCAAAAAAGAAAGGGAAAAAAAAAAGAAAGAAAAGAGAGCCTAGCAAACAGCTACTGGCTACAGCTCCCTGTGTCACCATCCACCTGTTGGTCAAAGCAGCCATGCCCTAAATAATGAACACTTTAAGCTGTAATTACATTTAATAATTATAATTACTTATTATAATTATATTATATAAATAAAAATCACCCCATGTAAATGTCATAAAGGAGGAAATTAGCTATCGTGACCAAAGTTTTTGTATCAGCCTGTAAACACGTATATTTCTCCTGTAAAGTTGAAAATTTTATAATGCTTCTCTATGGGGACTGACTTGCTTTTTTTTTTTTTTAATTTATTTATTTATTTTTTTAAGTTGCTGCAGGAGGCAACTCCACTGTTTGAATTTTGATGGTTTAGATATCTGTGAGAAAAGTGTCCTACTGCTCACTTGATATACAACATGATCCTTATTTTGTAAATTATGACCCCATGAGTAAAACAAAAGAGTAAGAGTAAAGAGTAAGAGTAGAGTAAAACAGATGATAAAGAATGCTTTAGGGCATGGCCAATTTTTGATTTACAAGTGACTACTTAATGAATCTGCAATGTTGTTAGTTGCTCAGTTAGATCTAGTCCCCTCACTCATGATTAAAAAACCCCAAGATGGTCAAAATGCTCAATTGGTGATGTCACGGTTGCCTCAGCGATCTTTTATATACAGTCTGTGGTTTAACAACAAAATTAAAGCTTCTTTGGAACAGCCCATTTTATGTGATTGGGTTTGGCATTGGTTTACTCTGAACTGAAATAGTTTGAGCTTTTTCATCCCTTACTGCACAATGTTCCCATTATATTACCAAAGGTTTCATTTCTTGCTTTCATAGAAAAATGGCATGATTGAAAGGTCTGGTGCCATTTCACAATTGTGTTCAAAAATACACCCTTTCATTATACAGCTTTTACAGACTGCTAACCATTTCCTGTTATGTTATGCAAGGTGAAAAGAACATGGAACAAGTAACTGTTCAAAGCAAAATAACGGAATTTCTTTCTTAAAAACCTTTAGTCCAAGCTGTTGCTTTTGTACCTCCATCTGCTCTTATTATAATGATTAAGGGTTTTAATAGCAAAATTAACTTGAGCAGCCTGTTCAAGGATCTTAAAAATGCTCTGCAAGAAATTCATAGATTTAAAGGGCTTCTATTTAATATGAGTTGCTTAAGGGATTTTAAAAGTGTTTTTTTTAAACTTTGTATTTTATTATTTTTGATAAAAACAGAACAAAAAGACAATCTCATAATGGTATTCTTATTTTCTTGTCTTACACAGCATCAAGAAGACTGATTTTTCAAATCAAACATGGCAAATTGTGCACTTACAGAAAATAATTGCAGTTTTACCACGTATATTACCATTGTCAGTTATGCTACAGCCTCACCAGCAAAAACAGTGGTTGGAGACTGTGAAACGACCAAAATTATTGTGACTATGTGCAATGAACTTGCAGTCTCATTGCCTTTGAAATGGTTGCTTTGAAAATGGGGACCAGGTCTGTGACCACTCGCAGTCAGCTGCTGTCTTCAAAACAACTTTGGTGCGTCAAGGCGGCAATAAAACAGCAATAAGGCGGAGTCAGTCTGTAATCAGTCACTCAGTTTGCGATTGAATGGGGTCAAGCTGGCAATTACGTGCAATCTGTTTGTGATAATATGGTGATTAACTGTGAAAAGTCGGCAACTCTGTTGTTGTCTATTGCAAATCTGTTGTCGTCACATTAAACATAAATTCACATTAACTGCTTACATTCAGAGACCAGCCAGAACCTCAAAGATGAGTTGCTCTCATCAGCGCAAATTGACTCAGGTTGATTGCAACGTGTTGACAATATGTCTGCATTTATAAATTATAAATTAGACAGCAGTTATTTCCAAACCTTCGCCTATCTGTCTGAGTGTGATTGCAGTCACTCCAAATCCGACCACGATTGTTTGGAGACAGGTTGCCTCCCAGCAGGTGACCTGTGCAAATGCCTTGCCATCATAAGTGGTCAAAAGTTGCTTAACCTCTGGGCAACCAGTTGGATGTTGCAATTACTTGCAATTGGCTGCCAAATATGAAAAAAAAAAAAATCAGTGCAGTCACTGGGTAGGTACCAATTTTTATCCTAGTTGCAAGGAGATTGTTGTCCTGTTTTTACTTTAGTGTGACTAAATCATTATATACTGTGATTTTACCAGGCTAGCTAGCCTAGTGTGTTTTGTAAACATTTGCAACTTCTCAAGCCTCTGACAGCACGCACTACTTAAGGATGCACTGATCTGATATTTGGATCGGATACTGGTCCAATCCTGACTCAAAAATTTGGATGTGGTATCCGTGACAACAGGCTGATCTGTTCAATTCAGTTACATGTTGTTCTGTGTTTACTTGGCCACATGTCAATAGAAGTAAACTAGTTGCTCGCAGGTAGCATGCCAGAAGTTAACAGCAAGTCAGCAGCAGTTTGGAGGTATTGCTTTATCAACAACTTTTCTTTGTCTGTTAAGTTTTTGACTTAACCACAAACTGTGTTTAAGGGAGCTGACATGACTGGAAAGCAATCCTTTCCCTCGCTCACTAGCTCTCACTCTCACTGTGTCCGGTGTAACACTCAGGAAGTTTTTATCATCAGTATATTAATATAATAATATGGAATTTTTTATATACTTAGATTTATTTATTTGTTATATTTTATTTTATAAAGTTAATAATGAAATGTTGAAGTTGAGCCTGATGTTGCCTTACACATAAAACAGTCTCTTCCTCACAGTGAAGAATCCAGCTTACTAATCTAACACTGGAATGGGATCAGTATTCAGTATCAGCATCGACACCTGAATCCAATGTTTCCATATCAAATTACAGCTGTAAAAAGTTGGATCGGTGCATTCCTAACAATACTAAATTAAGACTGAGTATATGCTGTGCACTTCACGTAGCCACAGTGAAGTCACTTATGCGCTGAAAATATTGAGTGTAAGTATGTGTATGTATGGGAGTATCTGATCTGAGAGAGGTTTGTGGGTTTCTTTATGTCCATCATCATTCTTTGAAATCATGTTGGTTCTCATGATCTGTGACCTTTACTCATGCAAAGCCAAGATATGCTTAAAAACGATAGATTCTTCTGCTTGGTTGTAACCTAAAGTCAAAATGTTTTTGTTCACTAGTGACTGGGCTTTTGCATTGGTTTGCCATGAATTGAAACAGCTTGAGTCTTTTTCTCCTCTTGCTGCCCAGTGTTTCAATTTTGCTCCTGTTCAACCAAAGATTTAATTTCCTGCACGCATAGAAACAGTGAATGATTGAAAGCTTCAACTATATGTCTGATACCATTTCGCAATTGTGTTCCAGACTAGACCCCTTCATTTTATTCCAGCACAGCCTGTTAGCAACGTCATATTAAGTTGAAGGTGGAAAGCGCATGGAATATGTAACTGCTGCTGGGTAAAATAACTAAATTTGTTCCTTGATAAACACCAAAGTCAAGTTTCTGAATGATGATGTTTCACAACAGAATTAAATCCTATTTTACTATAAATTTACCCATTACCTTTAAATATCTAAGGGACCAATATCTTATACATTATAAATTAATTATTTATAGGCTTTTTTTAATGGATGTCTGTATTAATTAGGGTTACTACCTGATAAACAGTTTCTCTGACTGTGTGCTATTGATTTTTCCCAACAAACATTCAGCTGCAATTATCATAATTATATTAAAGTGAAGCTCTGAAGCAAAGCCTGCTACTTTAACTACATATATATACAGTTAACATAATCTTGACTAAGCAAGTTGTGGGACAGTAGCTGTTTGTTTCAGTGTGAATTCTTAAATAACGTCCACAAGGTCAGAAACTGCAATTTATAAATTCTTCATATATTAAGGAGTGACTTATTTACAAAATTGATGGAAACAAGCTGTTATTAAACATGTAATGTGCTGTGGTTATGACAGATTGATGAAATAATTCAAAGATAATTAGTGTGGGCGGTGAATTACTGCTCAGAATGAAGTTAAAACACTGTAGCACAAGAAAACTAACAAGCTTCTCCTCAGCATGCAGCCAGCCCACAGCCACAGTGACAGAGAACACAAACAACCTTCGGGAAAGACACTGTTTAACAAGCTGAAGGCGTCAATCTGCATCTTCTTCACATGAAGATAAGGCAACAGTTATTTTTATGAGGAGTTGGCAACCATGTGCTATGGACGGAGGTTTGTATCCAGCTGATTTCACCCAGAGAAGTGAAGTGATCTGTGAAATCAGCAGGTATGATGATTGATTGGAGAGAGAGCCTGCAGCCTCTCGGCATTGCATTGCACAGGGTTGCCTGTTTCTATTCAGTTCAGTTGTAGTTATGTAATCCCACCAATCTCAGGGCACTTTACAAAGTAAGGTCAATACCTTACATGACTGAGAGAAACCCAATGATTCCCTTTGAGCAAGCACTTCTCCTAAATAACACAAATGTTGTGAAGCTGTTTACCAAGTCAATATTAATTCTGTTAACCCAGCAATTAATGATAGCCTGAGGGAGGAATTTTGCACTCATTCGCCACAAAACTTTGATCACTGAAAGGATTCAGCTTTGGTCAATATTATCATGACAAGTAACACAGAATTTCAGCACAGGCTAATTGCAAAATCCAGTGCAATTGCGAGGTCTTAAAACTCCACTCAGACAGGGTCCACAATGGGAGCCAGAATTGTATTTTTTATGGAGGGCTAAAAGTGGCAAATTGAAATAACTAAATACATCATTAAATAATTAATTAAATGTATCATTAATCAAAAATATTGATTCATTTGATTTAAAAACACAATCAGTTATTTCACTATTTTATTAATTATTTGATGGTTCCTGTGCTGCAGTGCATCATGAATTTATTTTATCTGTCAACATCACTCATCAAAAAAACATTGCTTTGTTCTGGAGTCGATTCTTTCAGTGGGCATTTCTTGATATCAAGTACACAGAGTTTGTACTTGGTATTGTACTTGTGCTAGTTTCTACTTGGCCAATACACTCAGGAGTCCAGACTTCTGAGGATGAAAGGACACAACTCATAGTTAGACAGCAGCATATTTAATCACATCAGCTTGGCTTCACTGTGTACTTCACTGCCTTTTATGATTAATATTTATGATGAAAATAGCACATAGTAGACTTAATTATCTGTGTTCTTTTAAAACACATACATTTTTATAAGCACTCTGGCAAGATGCTCAGCTATAAAAGGCCCATTAATGTGAATTATTTTGCATAAGCACTGGACTAATTTGGAAGAAGGTGGTACTGTACACCAGTATATTAAATTAAATATTACTGATTATTCAACTGACTGTTCAGCAGATCTCTCTTCAAAACATAATACATGTATACATAACTCTCACTGCTCATCAAAGAAAAAACACACAGATCAGATCTATTTTTTTTTATTATTCTAGTAGACTTCCAAAACTTATAACAGACAGCTGATGTTTAGAATACAGTTGAATAAATATTAAAAACAGATAATTTGATCATTTCTGGAGCAGGCTTGTCATCACTCTTCTGGATATCCACAAACAGCATCAACATGTTGGTCCAGGTGTTTCTGCTCCTGGTGAAAATGCTCTCACTTTCCTCCCTGTATTAAAATATGTTTAATGCTAGTTTTATTTGAAAATAAGGTGTTATAAACAAGTCTAACACGTCTGAACATCAGGAAATAAAGACGAGCAAAGCTTATGAAGCTTAACTTTAATCTCAGCCAAACCAATTTGCTCAGGAACAAATAAAACACGGAAATAAACAAAATATCACCCATTAGATATCATGTCAGTGAGTTATATCTTGTGTTTACCCTACAATGAGAGGTGAGGGTCAGCGGGGGTTTTGAAAACAGTGTTGTTCTTGGCAAGTATCATGAGCTCTGATCACCCGGTCAGCTGATAGCTGGCGAGACGAGCTGTCTGTTAGGCTAATGGGACCTGACATCTCAGAAAACGTTGCAGCAGTTTTGCAAATAGCTTCTATCAGATTGATCAGACATTTGAAGATTATGCCACTATGTTCTCGCCTAAAAAATATCTTGAAAGTGTATTTGGTGACACAGAAGCAGTAGTATTTCAAAACTTTACTTATAGTTTGGGGCCCTTTCCTCCACACTCCATGCTGCCTAAGTCAACACCACCACCAACTGACTGCATCAGTCCATTATCTGGGATTGATCTGTCTTGACTTGCTATGCAGGGTAACCAATCAGATGTTAGGGTGTGTTGACATGCTACAGTGGCAATTTAAATTATTTCATGATGCACTGCAGCACAGGGACCATGAAATAATTAAATATGTTTTTAAATAAAATGAATTGATATTTTATTTAATTAATGATACATTTAATTAATTATGCATTTATTAAATTATTTATTTTCAATTTGAACTCATTCATGATACATTTAATGAATTATTTAATGATGTATTTAGTTATTTAATTTTGGTACTTTTGGCTCTCCATAATTTTGTACTCTTTATCATCTATTTTAAAACTTTAGTTACTTCATATTTTTCAGATTTTAAAATATAAATCGACAAATATATTACATTGTTTTATTATATGTAAAGCCACCCAGCTGCTCCAGTTGCAGCTTCATTAAAGTGATATTAATGTAACAATAATTATGATCCTGTAATATAATGTATATGAAGCCACTGTGGGGCTTAATATTATTACATTATAACATACCTATTTCAGTTTTATTAAGTTTGCATTTGTAGGGATGTGGCTCCTCTGATTGACAGGTGGATGCCAATATTTCCTTGGCTTTATCTCAGCTAATTCAAGTGCCTAAACTGGACCTCTAAATTGTTTTTATGGTGTTGGTACCTTTTAGGGCATTTTTAATTCAGTTAGCTGAGTAATATTATGGCCTTGTATGCAGTTATTTGTACTAACAACTCCTCCAAGAAATTAGTTCTTCAGTTTTGGTGAGCAAATTTCTTATATTTTATTCTGTCTGTCTGATGCACCTGTGCAGTTGCTATACTAACCAAGCTTGCTAGTATTAACTGAGCACTTCATCTTCGAATATGGTCACTTCTGGCTCCAAAAAGTAAGATAGCGGTATAGTAAAACTTCTAGTTAGGAGTCGTGACAGATGCAGTGATCTTGGCTTTCTAGAGTGTGCAGTGATCGCCATGATGGCATTTAAAAAATATATTTTTAAATGTCTTTGTGTGGTCTTTGTGATTGAAGTTCCCTCTTTGATTAGGACCAATCCAGGAAATCATATAGAAACATTTACATGAGAAGTCCAACTGTCAGAGCTGCTTAATGGGGCTCCAACTGAATTATTTAATTGCATGTAAACTACTATAATTCCACCCAATCTAAAGTTAATGGAAAACACATCAATCAACAAGAAGCCCAGCCATTTCACATTCCTGAGTCTCGACTGGTGATTACCACTTCAGAAAAATCACAGGGCTGCCTCAACAAGACAATTCAGCCATTGAGACAAACACCCCAATTAGGAGCTTTATTGGTTGTTGCCATCACCATCTGCAGTTCGATTGCTTGTGACACTCATCTGGAGTGTATTTTTTTTAGCCATGCATGTGTGTATTTGTATTTGAAAGCCATATCTCTTCTTCCACGCCGAATCATTAAATGTGTCAGGCCCGTTTAACTGTGACTCTGATGAGCAGTGTGGTGTAGATGTCCGTAATGTGGCTGACAGAGTGGTGATGGATCATTCAGCCACACTTTCGCCACCTAGACACGCTGTAAATGACTTTATTGGAGGGTTCTAATGGCTCGTGATGGCTGCCGTTGTGGTCGTCGTGCTCATTTTTCTTTGTTTCTCCCCATTTTTCTTTTTTTAATGCCTTGATCTGTCAGCAGTTTGTTGTGTTTCGATGAGACATGGTGATACAGGCTGTGTGGACGCTGTGAAACTCGGCAGATAATGTATTTTTCTTTCTTACTGCAGCTCATCTTTTCTCTTCAAATTTGCATCTGCTTGTTTACTGCTCCGTGCTACTTTTGTGCCATTTTCTTTTACTTTGCCGTGACCCTTTCTTGTTCTGCTCTTTCCATTTCCCTGACTTGTCCTTTTCTTTCTCCTACTTGTCTTTTCAATGCACATTTGCATTGGCCTTTTTGTGACTCCACTGCTTCGATGTCATTTCCCTTTACTTTATCTGCTCCCTTCTGTTCTCTTATTCTATTTACAGACGCCTCCATCTCCCACTCTCCACAGCTTATTTGTTACTTCTTTTTCCTCTCGCTCTTCTTTTTCCATCTGTCTCCTTCAGTCTTATCGCCTCAATTTTTTTCTGCCTCACCTTCTGTCTCAACTTAATTAATTTCTGTGTCAATCCATTTAAAGCTCATGTTGTCGTTTTTGTCCTTCCAGTGTGATCCAGGAGAAGCTACAAAGTTGCTGTATGACCTTCTGTACACGGAGCCTATCAAGATTGTTCTGATGCCCGGCTGCAGCGGTGTTTCCACGTTGGTAGCTGAAGCTGCTCGCATGTGGAACCTCATAGTGGTGGGTGTCTTTCAGTTTTTATACCCAAGCACCTTCACACTTTTCCTCTGTTTTACCCCAGAAGAACCCCCTGAATATTTAGACTCATGCATAAAATCTCAACATACGATAACAACCAGCCAATCATGAGCACCAAAGTAGAATTAATTCATATTTACTTGCATGGAAAAACAGTGGTGACTCCCTACCTTTGATGTGCTAATAAAGTTCAAATATGTGTACATTATTTATATCCCTTTACTCCATGAGGGTCCAGTGATCAAAAGAATGAAGAGAGTTTGTTGTGAAATTATTTCAAGGTATAAATATTATTTGTTAAAGCCCCAGTCACACAGGCCTAGTGACCCTATTGCTTGGGCTAGGGAAAAATGTGTATTCCCCAACAAGTTGCTGGTTGGTTGCTGGCAGTCACTAGGTGATATTGGTTGCCAAGAGGTTTATGGTGCTCCACTGAAAACCTCCTTGTGATTGTTGTGGTCGCTAGCAGATTGCCACTGTTTACGTGGAAGATGCCGACTTGTTTGCAAACACTTGGCAACTACTCACTGAGCGGCAGTGAAACTGTGAAGTCTGACACAAACCTGAAACACGAAAAGTTGCACCTTTTGAAAAGTGTTGGTTTCAGGGGTCTCTGTTTCCAATTTGGATGACACTCTTGATGCATGCTCAATAATCCAGGTAAAAGAATCCCAAAAAGCTGAATCTGTTAATCTGGACGTAGCGTTCTTTAGTGGGAGAAACGTTTCGTCACCTCTGGTGACTTCTTCAGTCTCAGCTGACTGCAGGCTTCCCAAACTTTATAAACAGTACATTTGCATAATGACCGAAACCAGCACCACTGACTAACAATGGGCCATGAGGTCAGTTTCATGGTCATTAGTATGCAGATTGTCATGACCATTGATCAATGGCCATGAGTACCATTCATAGAGATTGGGGAATGGCTGCAATCACAGCATTGTAAGATGGTGAAAGATGTACCCTTA
>VUQS01054979.1:7629-18864 GCA_015108495.1 Heterochromis multidens | reverse complement strand
TGTGGCAGGCGAGTCATAGTGATGCAGACTTTACAATGTCCACATGTTGTTTCCAAATTAAAAAGGGGATACTGCTTCAGCTGAGTAACAAGCTTGTTTAAAACTGGCTTTCTTATTCTGCTGTAACTATCATGGCAACAATATGGGCTCTAGATACATACTTTTACCTTACATCATCTACAATCCCTTCACAAAGAGTCTCTAATCACAAAGTGCAATGAAAACTGTCTCCATGGAAATGCATTTTCCAACAAAGTCTCCTCGCAGCCATCTCCTCAATACTATTTATAGAATAGCAGACCACTAGCTAGCTGGCAAAAGATGAGTAACAGTATAGTGAGAATGGAAATGTCTAGTATCTCCACTTCTCTACACTGCTTGGTTTTTTTTTTAAATTTTCCCCTGCATGCCGCTCCATTTCAAAACAAAGGCTTTAAATGAGCGTTCACACAAACAGCTGACTAACAATCTCCAGCCTCACCAGAGAAAGCAGATTTTATGTGTGTGAATTTGTAAGAAGCTCGTTTCTGTGTTTCGAGCTGATGCGAGGCAGGCCGAATATGCACACACGCACAACGGCAGACAGCAGAGTGCAGACAGAAGGCAGCGGGGTCATCGCTAACCTCCTCTGACAGAAGGTCGTGGGACTCACAGTCTGCTGCTTTTTGACCTCCGTGTGTGGAATAACGATGAGAAAACCACGAGTGTTTTTCGAGGTCAGCAGCTTCTACCTCAACACACATCAAGAAAAGTGTCTATTATATATATGTGTGTGTGTGTGGCACAGTCACATGTGTATAAATTAATAAACAGAGATACATATTTCTCATTTCCCTTCCATGTCTGTCATACAACAAAGTGCTGGACTAGCATTGCTGTAGCACACACAATGCACAGCCTGAGCCCATTAAGTGAGCATCATACAGGCCTCTGTATCTCTGCCTTTAACAGTCCCAGCCTGAATACACTGGCAGAGCTCGAAGGAAAGGTCTTCTTGAATCGTGCAGCTATTGCTAATTAGCATGAGCCTACATGAACATCATACATATTATTACCACAGTGTAGCTGCACCATAAAGAAGAAGAGCTCCTGCAAACAGCATTGCATTAACTTAATGACTGAAAACAACAATTATGGCTATTGGTTTTCATTAGCAAACACGGTTACTCACCGACAGCTAACAAGACTTCTTTTATTCAAACACAACCGTATCTGTAGTGCTGATCTACTATTTAATGCTCCCCCTGAAACTGATGGCCTGATACTGCTGCAAGTCAAGAGGTAAGCACTTTTTTGGTCCAAAGAACTAAAGTATTTCAAAAATTGGCCTTGTAGTCAGAGACATCAACAATGGATTATAGCAGCAGAGCTATTTACATAAGCAATTCCCTCAGTGCCCTGCTTCCCAGAGGTGCCTTTGAGAAGAGAGAAGATTGTATCTCTAACACTTCGTCCCCTCAAAGTCCTTACTGACTTTTCACATAGAAGAAGAGGACAGAACACCATTTTATAAAGCAGGGCACAGGGTTAGGGAATGGGTTATGATGTACTGGGCTATAAATCTGGATCAGATGACAATGTACATACAAGCCATGTGCCAACTGAAAATAATCTCTTTGTACTGAAAGTAATCATTATGGTCAGTGTTGCAAACCAATAGTCAGGACTGCTCTTTATCGCTGTTAAATTTACAAGGTTTTGTATAATATATGCACACATTACCCGAAAAATCAGAAACAGCACAATAAATAAGAAATGGTGTAATTTAACATTATATATTATCAGGGCTTCTGCCCAAAACGCTGTTAACCCCAGCGGCTTCAACCAGCAGGGGATGGGAGGGGGGTTTAATGCTGCACTCAATTAATGTAGCACTATCAGCCGCTATAACACTAACTGTGAGGCACAGGCAGCATAATGGAGCTGCATTGGTCTAGGTGCATCTCTGCACACACAGTGGGTGACGAAAGAGAGAGCGAGAGCAGGGGGTTTATATCCCTCTTTAAAAGCTAGAAAGCACAGAATCACAATTAACACTGTTCTCATATGTTTTAGATTGATCTAGCAGTAATTAGTAGACATAGATATCAGCTGAACAGGTAAAATAGTATTAAGTTATAGCATTTGCGTAGTTCTTGATTTCTTTTATACACTTTGTTGCAATTTTTTTTTTTATCTCCTTAAAAAAAATCCCCAGTGCTTTTAGGCACAGTGGGATATCAACTTGGGCCAGGTGTACCATCAAGCTTCTAATGCACTGCATAATACAAAGTTTTCGCTAAAGAAATGAAATATTAGTCATTCTTGGGCAAAGATATATAATCTTTCTGCTTTACAGCTCTCATCTCATGTTACCAGCACTGACACTGGGACAGTTACACTGGACTGGTTTAAAACTATGCAACAATTTCAGCATTTTCAAAAGTGAAGTCATTCTATCTTAGCTGTCTTGCAACAGTGACACCAACCATTGCAAAGAAAGAAAAATGTTGTTACCAACCGTGCTATTGTATTTACCTGAAAATGAATACCTGCATTTCAGATATTCAGGACAATATGTCATCCATATTACTCAGTGCAAACTCTATTGCTGAGCTGATAATACGTCTTCACTCAAAAGGGTCATTCGTCCAGCGAAAAGGACAGTAGATGGTTTAATCTGAACCTAACATAGTCAGCAGTTAATTAACATATGCAAAATTCAGATTAAGCACTACAGGCTACCAGAATGGAAAGCCTAAATTAAAAATACTCAATAGTGTTGCACCATTTATCAACAGCAGCAATACATTAACACTTCTATGATTCATATATAGTGTGATATAATAATTTCGCCATATCTCACAGGCCCTATGACACTTGGCACAATATCATTATAATAAGATTACCAGGTCAAAACCTCATGATCACACGCAAGTATAGAACACCATTACAATGACCCTGTTGGTTTGAATGAGACTCTAAAGTGCTAACGCAGCAAAAGACAGCCTCAAACCCCCACCCGTACCCTACTACATATTTAACCCCTCCTTACCTTGTCTCATGCCCAAACTACCTCAGCTCAGCCCTCTGGATCAGATATATTTAATCCACATGTGTCTCCAGTCATTGACCCACTAGTGCTGATATAGGAGTTAATTAAAAGAGACGAGACTCAAAGCTCAGACTCCCGATTCATTTAAAACAAGCAATTAAGAATTTAGAGGAGATGGGCTTCCTATCAGCGGGAAAACTATTAGAATTAGGGCTTGTAGAGCCATGCATGGACACAAAATCTAACATTAAAAAGATATGAGCTTAGGTTACAACTGAGCTTGCTGTGACCCGGTGAAGATATGTTTGTCTCTCTCTGGTCCAGCTAATCATTACAAATATAACAATGGGACTTGAGGGCTTGGAGTCCATTGTTTGACAGAGGTGTGCATCTTTGTTTGTTTTCTCCATGGTGAAACCCCCATGTGTGCACTTGTGTCTACCATGGCACCGCTACAGTCTGGGTAATTACAGTGCAAACAAACTGGGCGCCAGGCCGAACAGAGAGTCTTGCTTTCTGGGGCTCATTGACTCCCCGGATGTGCTCAGAGTCTGATCAATCTCAGCTGAAGCTCACTTCTTGACTTCTAGTGGTGTAATGGGGTTGTCAAAAGCATCCTTCACAAAATACAGACAGCTCATTTCAGGCAGAGAGCGGGCTGGTGTTGCAGAAGCAAACGGGGCCAAAACTGAAGTTTATGAGTCAGCCCTTTTGAGCTCTGGGGGAACAAGTATTACATTATTGAGTAATTAAATCAGATAGGAAATTTAATACATAATAGCATAAAGCAAGTTCATTTTTCGTTTGCTGCAGCCTTTTTTCCACCTGATGCCTTGGAGATACTCACTCAACAAATCAGAACGTTATGGCACCCCACGGTTCTGCTCTCACACTCTACACATCCTTTTTCTCCTTCTCATCCCCGTCACGCGCTCATGTATGCAGATGTCAATAAAGTTGCCGTTGTGGTACTTATTTTCAGCAATGATCTAGCTAGTGCTACAGAAGGGGAACAAACACGAATGGAGTTACTTTTATTTATTTATTTTTTTAAGTGGCAGATCTTTTCAAATGAAACACTTTAAACAGCTCAAGAAATACCAAGATACACACAAGCAGTTTCTGTGCAAATTTGACATACAAGAAAGAGATGACACGAGAGGGTCTTAAAGTGTGTTCACAAAATATAAACAAAAGTCAAAGACCACTCTTTTAAAAATAGCTATTTTATGTGTGTAGACAAATCTACTTTTTATATCAATTTCCTTGCTAGAATATTCTTTATGACGACACACATCAAATCTGAACGCTTCTTTAATTTGCTCTTGGTGCAAAGCATGAAGTAGCAGTGCGTGCATGAAAGTTTACCAAGCTCTATTCTGACGGCTGTGGCGAATGCATGCTGACCGTGAGGGTAAAAGGAGCAAAGGGAGGCAATGCTAAAAAGAAACAACAAACAGCAGACTGCCTGTCATCATGCCGCACTAAGCCACCATGAAGAGACAATTTCTCTTAAGTCAACACGCGCTACCACTAGCTGCAATGACCTCAACACAAGGATGATGTCACAGCTGCCCACGTATCCTGTTTAACCATGAAAGGCCTCACTGCACTAGTAACCCAACACGAGTAGGTTTTGCCACACAGGTGAACTCTGAAACACATGCAAATTTCCCCCCAGCAGTAGTAGGTCCTCTGCACCTCAGAGATCAACTGGCTTAATCAGAAGAGACATTGGCTCACATGCTAAAAAATCACTGGGACAAAAGACGTGCAACGAACTTGAAAATGTCAAGCCCTCATGCCATTAACCCAGTGCATCGATCCAGCAGGAACAAAAGGACTGGTCATGAGCTTGTGTGCGTGTTTGTGTGTGTGCTGGTGTGAGGGGCCCAAGCAATTAGGAGTGCTATTAGTCTTGTTTAAGTTTGTCGAGATCCCACTTTGAAAGTGAACCCATTTAGTCATTTGTATGCTTTATTTGCCTTTCAAGGGTTGCCTCCAAAATCTGCAACATGTGCTGTATTCTATTTTGGTCAAATTGTAACCTAATGGAGCACAACTGTGCAGTGAATGGCAAGTAATGTACTACCTATTCCTCCAAGAGACTCCAATATATACATAAATAATTTACAGAGTAACTATACTCAAATCAGTTGTCAGGTATGTAAGATGTGCTACTTTACCGATGCACAAAAGTTTCAGTGTGGGTGTGTGCATCTAAAACTATGCAAAATGCATTTTGGAGGATGCCAATATTCACAGCTATTCTGGAAGTGGCAAAAGAGCTACCAAGCAAACAAGCAAAAACATTTTTTTGAACATTCAATTTTTTATCTATGTGTCTACTAGTTTGGTGGAAACTGGATAATGATCTTCTGAGTAAAACTCCAATTTTGAAGCAAAGATGGTTCCGGAGTAAGACACATGCAGGAATCTTTTCAGTTCTGCTGTCGGTGAAATGGGAAAGCGATAATGAGAAGCAGCTAGTTTCTCTTCAGTGAAAAAAGGTGAGCCTGAGGCCAAGGGAATCCTCACATCATAGGGTCCCAGTGTTCCTCTGAACCACTTTCTAAACGTTACTCCATCAGTAAAGTGGGACTCATTACAAATGCTTCCATTTGTAATTAAGAACTGCCTCGCAGTTGACAGCAATCCCAGTTTCTTCCCTCCTGCTCTCTGTCTTGCAGTCGCAATTCTCCTCTTGCTGCCCTGATTATTTTCTGCCTTTCACTGAACAATTGTAATTTCTAAACCTGGCTGAGTCAATATACAACACTATTTTAAATATCCAATAAAGCACTCTAGGAAGGAATACTGGGCAGGTTGGGATCAGGGAATCCAACTATCATGGGACTGATATTAGAAATTCAACTCACACAGAGCAGCTCAGAGATGTTTATACTCTATGGTTATATGCAAATAACAGTCTTGCCAAAGGAGGAGAAAGACTGCACTCGAGAGGTGCAATTTACTTCCTGATGAAATGAAAGCACTCACAACTTAAAAATTTTGCTCTTTTTTTTATTATTTATTTAATTGTCACCCACAAACTGTCAGTGTGTCTACACAGCATCCATCCTACTCTGCAGCGTCTCTTAGTTCACCATGAACTTGGATAAACGATGCTATAAACAATATTTCCTGAAGGAAAGGTCAAGCCAAGCTGCATTTTGAGGACTCTTGATAGTTCTTCTGAACTCTTAGGGCAGCAAAGTGGGATCAGTTTGTGTCAAGATGCAAATGCGCAAGATGAAGGTAAGAATTTACCCCAGCTACACATGACGATGGCATGAAAATTACTGTGGACAAAGCAATGCTTTCAAAAGTGAAGTATAGGTTAACAAAGTGACAGGACGACGCTTCAGTCTGGAAATGCTTTCCCATAACTGTCACATATTTTTGACGAATTCGGGTAAAGCCGACCTTCACACAAGCTAAATCTGCCCGGTCTAATTTACACTGCTCATTTGGACCCAGCATTCCCACTGATTTGTCACAATAATGAGCCCAATCTCATAACTAATGGCCTGAAAGGCTGGGCAGCTGATGACCTTCGGGTTCTAGTAGCAACCTGCCCTCCTGGCAGAGGATGCCACAAGCTCCCCGATCTGAGATGAGAGAGGGTAACAAAGCGTTGCCTCCATCCATCATCACATTACGCAAGTTGGCCTAATTTAATGTCCTTTTCAGACCTGACTGGAGACACGCTGGGCCACACAGAAACATGGAAAGCAGCTAATTAGTCTATGCCAACAGCAGAGGTTCACCAGTCATTTACCACTTCAAGGATGAAATCCCTTCCAGAGTACTAATGAGGACTCTGTCCATCACAACAGTCTCATCCATTACAATGCTAAACGTCACCATAATGAGGAGACAACTGAAGCATGCAGATCCTCAGTACAGTAAGGAGCTGGAGCATTAAAATAATAACTGCATGGTAAATATAAATCAGGAAGCAGATCAAGTGGTACAGTAGCAACCACACTTGCTAAACAAATTTAAAAAAAAAATTTACTGAACTGTTTCACCTGCTAAGTCTTTCGACCACAAGACAAAGCGTGAAAAAGGTTATTCTGCTGAAAAGGTGCTCCGGTGTGATGGACTAAGACATTACCAAAAAAATAGGGCATACACTGGCATATGCTTGGTCCAGCAGAGCCTAAGAAGGAGAAAGAAAACAGTTTGGGATTTTTTTTTTTCTCTTTATGCCAATGAATTTGCTAAAATTGACTGAAAATTTTTGAAAAAGGCAGTAATGCACAATGTAGTAGTTCGAAAATTCACAGCTGGAGTAGTTAGACCATCATGCATGCAAAACAGCTTCTACTGCATTTTTACAGATTTTCCATGAACAGCTGGATTTTCTAAACAGGACTACCTACAACTGCAGTCGTATTTGAAGCAATTAAAAAAAACAAACAAAAAAAAACATCATACTGTCCAAAAATGCAACCAATAAATTGTAGAGACATTAAAAGAATGTATTCAGTTTCTGATGGCTAATATTTGAAAGCACATTTGTACTGTCTACTTCACCAAAAAGATCAGGCTTTAGCTCAACCACTTCACAAACTTGTTGACCTAACTGTAAGAGATACAGTGAGAAACCCTGTCGAAATCTGTAGATTAAAAAAAAAACGGTGCACCTTTCAGTCTCTGTTTCAGTGCAGTATGCCTGCCCATTGGCCAAGCAACTCCTGAACCACAGCAGACCCTGGAAATTACTCTGGCTACCACTCGACAGGGTGACCGCCACCAGAGCTGACAGGAGCTCTGTCATGAGTACAGCCGTTAAAGCTATCAGCTTTTCATCACTGTAATAAGATGACAACACACACTTGTCATTTTGTCTGATATTAAGATAATCCATGATCTTTTCACTGCACTGCCATGAAATGCCAGGAAAGGCGCTGCAGCATGAGCCTCACAGACAGGAAGGAGACATAAGTCTGGACTCCCTTACGCTTCAGAGCAAGTATGCGTCCACATTCTGGCATTCTGAGTTAGTGAGACACGTTTAGACCAAGCCAGACTGTCTGTATATTCACTGTCAGAATATAACCCGCAGTGGTTCCGGTTTACCGTGATGTCAGCTTAATAATTAGCAACCTAGATTTGATTTTGTTTCAACTAAATGAGGAAATGCACCTTTCTGTTTTTAGCTCATCAGTAAATTTACTGTATCTTTTATTGTGCCACATGCAGTTTTACATCAACCTTGAGTAAATGCACTATTCAGATGTTAAGCTGACCCCACAAAATGAACTGTTGTGAGTGCTCGGCTTCAGTTCAGATGCTTTTCAAAAGAGCTAATCATTGGATTTGTTTTGATAAAGACATGTTATAGACACAGAAGCCACTTTATTTGGTAAACCTTTGCTATAAAATACAATCAAGAGATTTCAGGAAGTAGCTAACAACTTCTTGATAAATATCCTCTTTGGCATGAGGAAAATCTATTTAGAGAAAATCCTTTTCTGTCACTGTGGCATGCTGTGTGTTTTTACAACATTACTTCTTCCTGTTTTATCTGTTCATTTAAATCAGGTTTGGCAGGAATGGTGGATTGCACAACATAGCACTGGTATGCATAATCTGGTTTAGCTACATTAAAACTATCTTCCAATATTTCACCCTTTAATATAGCGTTGCTCATTTAATAACCAGATGATTTGTACAGTGATGCTGTGAAAACAAAAACAAAAAATCTACACTCTACAATTAGCACAAACACTAACAATTTCTATGTTACTGGGTAGTGAATGCAGTCATAGTGTCTCAAGATGTGTTTTTACACCACTCTGTATTCAATCATGAGTTATTATTAATCTCTGGCTCTCTTCCACAGTGTGTTTGTGTTCTGTCTTTCTCCCCTCACCCCCAACCGGTCGCGGCAGATGGCTGCCCCTCCCTGAGCCTGGTTCTGCCGGAGGTTTCTTCCTGTTAAAAGGGAGTTTTTCCTTCCCACTGTTGCCAAGTGCTTGCTCATAGGGGATCGTCTGATTGTTGGGGTTTTCTGTATTATTGGAGGGTCTTTACCTTACAATATAAAGCGCCTTGAGGCGACTGTTGTTATGATTTGGCGCTATATAAATAAAATTGAATTAAATTGAATTGTTTAACTAAGATAACTTCCCACTGAATCAGGGTAAACTAACATGCCCGTCTGGCAATACAAGATTGGTTGCCTCTCTGCTTTTTCCTGTTCATTACTCTGCAGCTCACTATCTAAAACTCATATAAAGACTGGAGAGCAGGGAGTCGGTGGTAGTGATCTAGGCTACTCAGTTTTTCGAGCTGACAATAGGAACAGATATGGCTTTGACTAAAAGTCAAGTTACACTGTAATCTTTTTAAACAGTATTATTATAGCCAAACCAATCAGAAAATTGCTGATGATTGTTTCAGATTTTTCATACACCAAATGTGTTGTATGACTTGCAAGCATGCATCTTTTTCCTTCTCCATACAGATTGACATGATTTCACTTTAGTTTTTTGGGTCCTCTATGATAAAACTAATACAGGACTTTATAAAGCAATTCACCTGCTTTTGCCTCTGACTGAAATCACTTAGCATCATAAGCGTCACTTGCCAAGAGAATGAAAGCCCTACAAGAAAACTCAGATCAGCTGTCTCACCCAGTAAAGAAAAACTTGTCCATTAAAAACGCCCCTGTGTATAGATAGTAATCCAATATCAGCTATATTGACCACACATTATTATCACTTCTCTCCTGCTGAGCCACCGGCCATGATGTGATAAGATCCGAGAACAGAAATGAAGGTCATCGTTGTAAAACCCAAATGTCATAAACAGACGGTCCAGTTTTAACCCTGAATTGCCATCAGTTATTTTCCATACAAGATAGGGTCATACACCTGCCAATCATCAGACTCCAAAGTGAAGAATGGACTCATTAATTAGCTGGATAAATGACAGCTAAATGGACACTCCCTCATCATTTCATACCGTATAACAGTTTCCCCTCTCAATCTGTAAATGTTGGATCACAGAGTCAGAAACCAGTTTGTCCGTAAATGGTAGGATAACATTGATGAAACTGCCATTGTGGACACCTTTATCAGTCATTCAACTATCTTATCACCCTTAGCACAGCCACAAGCTTAGAGTCACTCTCTTATCACACTAATCTGGACAACTTCAGAGCTGAGTCTGTGAAGGCAGCAGGGATAAATTAGTTTACTCCTTTACTGATTGGATTAAAAGCCAGGAGTGGGCCTTGGCCCCCTGGCCCCAGCTGCTCCAGGCTCCAGCTGTTCAGCCTTAATGAACATATCAGCTTAAATGGAAATAAATAACTTAAAAAAAAATAAAATTTGATCCCTTTTACTGCCAAAGTTTCCATGAAATCCTATATTTTAGATGAAGTATATGGAAATATTGACTATCTATCTCATAGTACAGAATACCCCAGACTGATTTATAATCCTTTTACAAGGACCATTCCCAGTGACTCGACTCTCCTACCACATGTCAAGAAAGCAGCATCATATATGACAGCTGGCTCAATATTAATCTAGTGCAGGTTAAATACAAGCATATGGAGCCCACTGTCTCCTTTGCAGCTCTCTGATGGGAGCTGACCCATCATCAGAGCCATTACTCTGCTCACCATTTGCAGTTGGGCTCTAGACAGCATATTTAGGTCTTTTCTAAAACATGTGTGCATACAGAGGCTACATGGAAACTGTATGCACCCCACTGCAGTTTTAATCAACACTAGCTCAGAAACAGGGTTTCCACTGGAAGACTCACAAATGAATATAGAGGCTTTGCTGTCACAAAGTGACAGACCCGTGTTAGGGGCTGCCGCAGCAACGCTTCACTGGACGAGGACACAATATGACAGACAAACAACACTACAACCTGGGTACCCTGAAATAAAATGAAAACTTATTAGGGCCAGCTCTGGCGAGAGAGAGCATGAGCAGCAACGCACTTAAATCATTTAAGGCTTTCTTAGAGGAGAGGAGGGCAGAATATCAATTTAGACTTAAATGTGCTCACTGTAATAGTTCACAGTGGGAGACAGTTCACAGTGGGTCTAGTGTGGAGATATGGAGTGTGTGTGTCTGATCTGACAGTTACTTAACCTCTGGGCTGGCCTGCTTCACTGGGAAGCCTCATTTAATTTCAACCGTTTGCCTGAGGATAGTGTAAGAAACAAAAAA